>JANFAE010000555.1:0-61953 GCA_024613145.1 Pisolithus marmoratus | reverse complement strand
GTGCTGGCCTCGTACTCGTAGGCCCCGACGTGTCTAAGCCCACGGTGTGCTCGGATCTCTTCACCGCTCGAGGTCATCACGGAGTTTTGAATCCACTCCATTGGACAGGATTTGAGAATTCTTTCCGTCAACGATGTCCTTTTGTCTGTTCAAAAACCACGTCGGATTTGAACTGAGTAGGATTTTGTATGATCGTAACGAGACGTTCCAGCTCGTCGGAATTAAGCTCTCCAGCTCTACGACTCTCAGTGGAAGTTCTGTTATGGGACCAAGCGAAAAAAGGACTTACCGCTTGTTGAGGTCAACGTCGCCTTCTTGCAAACCAAGTTGGAATAGCGGCGTCCAACGCCCTTGATCTCGGTTAGCGCGTACATGATCTTGCGCTTTCCATCGACGTTCGTGTTCAGTAGACGGAGGATATGCTACATAATGGGATAAGCCCCTCAGTGGAGATGCCACGGCAAGTAAATGACCTGGAATTGCTGGTGGGCTTCTGGGAGAACGAGAGACATCTTGGACAGCCCTAACAAGAGGAGTTATCAGTCACCGGTTCAAACCATCCATCCAAAACTGTCTGCCAGCAGTTCACGGTAGGCTCCTGTAGCCAAGCAGCATGCTGGCCTGTAGACCGCTCGGGCGGAAGATCGACAATCTGGCTTACCTGTGCTGACTACTCGCTCTTATGATGGTCTAAAGGAGCGTTCACTCTGCGGAAGAACGACCACCAGTGCATAGTACGGAGTTTGAACCCCGTCAGATTTCCGCCAACAGCCGAACGGCAATGTCCGAGAGGCTTAAATCTCGCAAACCTTAACTCGCTCATTCCTCAAACTCGTCCACATGGGTAGGTGACACAGAGCAAACTGTTCGATCGGTGTCATGATTCTGGTATTATGACAGGAATTTCTCGCTCTTCCCGGCACAAGCGTTCAGCCACTGGGGCTCAACGCGCGCATTACCGCAAAAAAGAGGAAAGTTTCGAACTTGGGCGTCAGCCTGCCAACACCAAGCTAGGTGCTAAGCGCATCATCGTGTGCGTGTTGCGTGGCGGGAACTTCAAATATCGCGCTCTTCCGCCTCGACACTGGTAACTTTGCGTGGGCATCAGAGCATACGACAAGGAAAGACCAGAATTATCGGCGTCGTAAGTATCTTGCGACATCTACCTTCACTATGGGACTTGCGTCTGATCCTTCAAAGGTTACAATGCTTCAAACACTGAATTGGTCCGAACGAATACTCTTGTAAGGGTGCGATTATTCAAGTTGATGCGACGGCCTTTCCGACAATGGTACGAAGCCCACGTGAGTTGGCATTCCACCCTCATTTTTTTTTGGCATTGTTTGAGTGCTCTGTTATGTAGTACGCGCAACCCATAACGAAGAAAGGTGCCAAAGCCCAGGCGACCGCCTCTAGTGAGGAGCCCACAAAAACGATTCCAACCACATACTCCGTAAATTGAGGAACGCAGAAAGGGTGCTGTTACTTTCGTCGCTCTTCATGGAGTCTTCCTGATTTGGAAGTAGATTCCAAGATTAGACCTCCTTTTGGAGCAGCAGTTCCTTGCAGGACGTCTGTATGCTTGTATTTCGAGCAGGACCAGGACAGTGTGGTCGTTCAGATGGCTACATACTCGAAGGCAAGGAACTCGAGGTATATAAGTCTTTAATGTCGTTCAAGTCAGTAACTAACAACTCTCTAGTTCTATGTTCGAAAGCTGCGGAGTGGCAAGCAGAAGGCATGCGCATGGTGCATGATCTTCATCCACGCGGTACGAGCTGGCAAACTGGAAGTGTACGTATGGTCATCATATGGCCTTATGAATATGGAGTTCCTGTAGTACATTACTTGCCTCAAATGTCCATGTGTTTCTTCGTCTTGATGGTCAAAGTTTTCCGGTTTCCTAAGTTATTACTGGAGGTGAACCACAGGCGTGTGAAATTTGTTTTCGGTAAATAATTTTCGAGGCGGACCCTCGCGCTTTGAACCAAAAAGCTCATCCCTGCAACCCAACTCTGAGCGGCAGCAGTGAAGTTTGTATACTTCGAGTCCTCATTTTTACTTTACTTCCTTTTGCTATGGCTGATACCAATCCTGTTACTCGTATCATTCCCGGTGCTCCCCCCTCTGTGACCCAGACGAAGTCCCGAAGGAAAGAAGCGCAAGTCCAACAAAACCAAGACATCTGACTCTCCTGCAGAAGGCTCTGTCGCCCTCCCAGACGCTGCTCCTACTACTCCTCTCGAGAAGGCTCCGGAAAGCAGTGAGACAAGGGAGAATCTGGATGTCATCGAGTTTGCGTCTGTCTCGGAGACCGCCACAAATGATAATGGCCTCCTGAGGGCTAGCCCCGTCGTGGACTTCTTGCAAAAGCGTATGAGGGCACTCAACAAGAAAATAGTGCGTTTTCCTTTCACGTCAAACTGAGACATGAGTGCTGGAACTTGTGATCTACTTAGTCGCGAATAGCAGGCTACGCTTCGACCGACTATGACAAGCTTAACGATGACCAAAAGCGAAGCATCAAGACACTTGCTTCACTGGAAGCAGTTCACAAAGAGCTCGAGGAAATCAAGAGAGCGATCGAGGTGAGTTAAACATGAGTTATCGTCCGTAAAGCTCTTGCTGATCTCTTCCCATCAGGTTCACGAGGCCGAAGCATCCCGTGAGGTGGCTCTTAAGCGTGCGGAATCCGAGCGACTCCAGGACCAGAAATTAGCGCAAGCTATATCGTCTACGCAGGTCTGGACTACTGATGTTGCTGTAATATGCGCTCGTTAATTTAAAGCACGTTTTAGGCCCTGTATACATCGAAAATATCGTCAATATTGACTTTACTTAGATTACGGTTCCCTTCTCTCTTCAGGGGAGCCTCTCCCTTCCATGCCAGATTTGGATGATGCCGAAGCATCAGCTATATTCAAGGCGTATGACACCCTTGTGGGTGAAGAATCTGACGTCAAGCAAGCTGCAATTTCTGGTCTGCTGACTGGTCAAGGTGACATAGACAGCGTCACATGTAAGTTGGTGTCTATGGATGTGACCCAAATTAAAGATTCTGCATGCAGATGCCCGACTATTCGATGTTGTGCAGTCGTTCGTTGCCGCACAGCAGGACCCAAGTCCTCTTCCTGGTCCAACACCCGAGGTTATCAGCAACTGATGTTCCTGACGAGCCAGTGTCTGGTATTCCCGGTACTTTGAGTATGTCTGGCAGTTTCCGCTTCGTTCAGATGAGCGAGTTGGAAACTTCCGATGCGAATGGAGAACGGGTGAATAGTGAGGACACTCCTGGAGTGAACGGCGTTTACGAACCAGGACATAATGGAACTCCTAGTCCTCCTGAGGCCGAGGTTTGACTTCCGTTTGTGTATCTGGATCCAATTCACAATCGAACCTGACAGCTTATATCAACACAACCCATTGACTGGGCTGAAGCTGATGAGGATGGCCTACCCTCTCTTGCCAACCTTCAGGCTAGCCTCGTGTCATCAGACACTACTACGCCCGAGGTGAACCTCCCGACCCCAACAGCTGTGGGTGAGATCGACGTCCCCAAGCCACAAAATGAGGATGATGGATTCACTCCGACCAGCCGTGGTGGTCGAGGCCGTGGTCGTGGCTATCGTGGTGACCGTGGCAGTATGCGCGGTGGCTACCGGGGTAACAGGGGTAACTTTCACCGGGGGGTTCGGGGCGGTCCTCGTAGCAGCGATAGGGGTAACACCCTGTTTGTGAACATTTTGCTTCCGTGCTAACTAATTTATCAGCATATCGCGGAGGATCGGACGGTGAAGGGCGTGGCGGAGATGAAAGTCGTGGACGTGGCAGGGGTCGCGGTCGTCGCGGCGAGCGAGTAGGTTTGTGAATTTACTAGTTGCTGCCAAGGCGTACAGCTGCTGATTATACAACGTAGCACATGGCCATCCTGATGGACAAGGTTCTGCCTCTTAGTCCTGAGTTGTACTTGCTGTGATGTTATTACTCTCAGGGACCTAACATATTGTTGCTTTCAGGTCTGTTAGTCTGTACACCCTGATAGTAACAATCTATTTTTTGAAAGTCTTGTAGCTGTGATGAGGTTTACACTTCTTCCCTTACCTCATTCTTATGGCTGTCTTCATCCACTGGCACCTGGGGGCATGAAATTTTAGTCCTGTGTCAGAAAAAGGAAAACTCATTATGATCCATTTTGATGTCATGCTTTTGTCATGTCTTTACCATATGGGGTAAGCTTAGTTGTTGAAACCAATTTTAATTCATATTGTGATGTTCAAAATGCTGCAATATATTGCAGTCAGCAGGCTGACATTTTACCTACATGGCCAAATGTCAAAAATACTCCATGAACAATTGCCAAAAAGATTCCCAGGTTATGTACCATATGCCTGACTGGTAACCCACATATACATATGGCATAATTCATAAAACTATGAAATAGAGCTAGAAATTGGGTTAATGTGCCAAGAGACTTTAAGTGCATCCACTGGATAAGCCATGTGCATGGAACTGATGTTCTGGTAGATATTATTAGTATGAATTTCTGTAGATCTACTGCATAGCAACCTTACAGGATATACTACATATACCTGCCACCAATACTATATGTATGTTGTATGCCCCTTGTATATCCATGAGATATATGTAGTGTTCACACCAGTTCAACATGCTGATGTAATCATTTGTTCCAAAAATTTTCACAAGTCTCTGGCACATGCACACCCTTCCTTGCTTGACTCATGTACACCATTAGTGTGTTACCCTTGCAGGATGCTGATATCTTTGTAAGTCTCCTTTCACTTTTGTGTGCATCACTAGGACTAACATTTGTGTGTAGACCCACCACTACAGGATGTTGATGCAATGTATAGATGTACACTGGCAATGCATCCTGGGTTAATGGGGCTGCCTAGCAGCTGTGTAGTTTTCATAATATGTACATACTGTAGCACTAGCAATGTTTAAATACCCCATTTGTATGGAATGATTAATTATTCATTTTGCTATATTTGCTATGAGATCACACACTGCAAAAGTATAGCTTGTATACTTGGCCAGTATACAGTGCATACCAAAATGGATACCCATTGTATATCTGAATGACACTGGGTGTATATCCAATTTTCAAGAAGCCAGGAGTAAATTTAAATATTACCACATCTATGACAGACAAAAAAGGTTCCTGGTACATAATTTGTATACCAACAGTAGCTGGCTAAAAAAAATATATGTCAGATATATTTTTGTTCAGACATGTAGTTACAAGTGAAGGGCTGACCCTGTAATATTAATAGACAGTATGTAGACCCATTGTAGGCTACTCTTCTTGTGAGAGCATGAAGAGGAAAAGTGTCACAATCATACAACTTCTGGCTCCCACAATTTACTAATTGACACTATTTCTGGTAGTTAGCTTTCCTCCAGCATATGTATGACTGATCCCTGGTCTCCAAAGTTTGCCTCTGTCTTGTTCTGGATGTAGGCATTTATGACTTACTTTAGCTTAGCCTCTCATTTCATAGTAGATATGTCAGCCACCAGTAGAACTGGCCTTTGGCCTTCCAGGTGGTTGATTATTCATTCAGTACATAGCTTTCACACTATGGATTACCAAGACTACCAGTACTCTGGTATTGGTACAGTACAATGAGCTGCCAGGCATGTGATATCAAAGTATCACATGCCTGTGATTGATAATGAACATCATATTTGGTATACCCCTAACAGGTCCACTCCAGGAGAACTCTGTCTCCAGTCCTCATGAAGCATCTATGACTCTCTAACCAGCAGGGTTACTCCAGTAACAATCTGTAGTTTTTTGTTGGGTTCTAAAAAGCATTGGTACTAGGAAACCACTACCTCCCCCTACATGATCTGTTGATCAATTGGGATTGGTGTAGTACCTATTCCAGCCTATGTCCAAGGAATGCCAACCCATTATTGTTGTCTCTGTACCAGTAACCCCAGCTTTTGACTCTCTTGCTTGCCAGAGCACTCTGTCCTACACTCTGACCTACTAGTCACCTCCAACTCTTGTTTCTTGCAACCCCAGCTTCACCTTTCTGGTATTCAGTTATCTCTTTTGCCCTGGGAGTTCACCCCAGACCTCTGGGAAATGGCCTGCTAGGCAACTCCCAGTGTACTAGCTGTCCCTTGTTTCTTCCTTATTGACTCTGCCCTCCCTGTTTGAAAGGGGGGTTTTTTTTCTTTTTTTTTTCTTCCTTTTGCCCAGAGTATGATAACTGGCCTTCATTGTTCTGGTCTGGACTTCACTTTCCAGCTTAGCCTGCTTGCAAGGTGTTGAACTGGTTATGGCATCACATGACCATTCTATGGATAGTATGTTCCATACTATTCTACAGTGTTCTATGAACCTGGTTCTCTGGTTCTTTGTTATCTCCTTATCTCCAGTACTTTACCAGAGACATCTCTATTTAGAAGGTACTCTTAGGATATATTAGGCAGTCATAGATACAAGGTGTGACACCTGGTCTGTGCACACCTCAGATGTATATAAGCAGGGCACAGAGTCACTAGGACTCTCAGTTACATAACTACCCAGTTTACTTTGCTCTCACTCAGAACTGCTACCCTCTCAACTACTACATACAAGACCAACACATACTGACTAGCTAAAGGCAAGTGTTCTGCCTTTGCCCTATCAGTCCCAATCATCTGCACAATACAAGGTTCCCTGGAACTTTCTCAGTCAAGTGTTCCTCAGACTTGATGTACCAGTAATCAAAAAAAGGTCACAGGCACTCACTTCCCTGCCCTTCCCCTTTAGGCAACTTGTGAAAATAGTCTCCAAGAGGTCATCTCTCTAGTAAGGAACATTAAAGCAACACATTTCCTCCTCTGGAGCCTCTGAACCACCTTTTTATTATCAAAGTACCCTCACCTTCATTTCTAAATCATCTGACTCAATGTCATCCTTCCCTAACAACTATGTTCCCCCACATCTCCCCTGTCATCCTGCCCCAGGACTCCTCCAATGTTTTCATCCTGGGCTAGCTCTGCCCTTAATTCATCAGCAAAGAAGGGAGGTGGAAATCATTGAGCAGACCCTCCATTCAGACCCCTACTCCCACCCCTTCTTTGGGTATATAGCAGCAATCATTACTGCCTGCTTCATCCTTTCATTGTTTTGGCTTGGTTAGGACCTCTGGACCTCACCTTTTCACACACACCCACTAGAACAACAACTCCAGTCTCTTCTGGCTCCTCACAGCTCTGACCAGCACTCAGTGCCTTTTTCCAGTCCCCAGCCTTCCTGGCCTTTGACCCTTCCCTTACTGGACTTCACTACCCTCTTGGTACTTGGAGTTTTTTTTTCATATCCCCACTCCTGCCCCCTTCCAGTAACCCCAGAACTCTGGTTCCTTGTGCCAGCCCCACTGTACCTTGAAGGCTTGGTACTTAAGAGGGGTAGTGTTGCCCAGGCCCAGCTTGGCTCAAAAGCTGTGGCTTGGGCCTGGCTTTTGAGGGCTCATGGCCTGAGATATCTGAAGCCAAGCCATGAGCTGGGCCAGGCCCTATATAGGGCTCAGCCTGGCCTGAGGCTGCAGCCTGAACATGAAAAACTTATGCAAGGGAGAGTATTTGTAGCTAGAGTAGCTACAAACAGGTGCAGACAAACTACAATGTTGCAAGGCACTACATGTTATAGAATGGCACAAAAATGTTGACCCTGTCAGTTTCCCCCTGGCCCTCATCATTGGCCAGATCTTTGGCAACATTGTCCCAGTCTTCTTGAGAACTAATGGTAGGGGTAGGGAGATGCAACTCTGTCATGTGCACTTTGGAAATTACAGATGGATCATCAGGGAAGAGTAGATGCTTCTTGGAGAGGGATTTCATACACTGCAAGGCCTCAATGATATCAGATTTGAGACAGTTTCACTGCTTACTGATAGTGATACCAGCAGATGAGAAAGTGTGCTTGCAAGATACAGACATTGCCATGATAGAAAGGTAATCACAAGCCAGGGATCCCCAGACAGGATAATGTCAAGCATTCAAACTCCACCACTCCACTATAGAAACATTTCCAACATGTTTGCATGTGTTGAAGTATTCATGGAATCCATGCAGCCACAGCTTGGTGGGGTCACCCTGATGGCAAGCATCATGGTGTGAAGAGTTGTCCTCAGCATTGTCATCAGAAAGTTCACTGAGTAGTGAGGCTAACTTGTGGTTGTGCAATGTGATGTGATGGTTAGGGACTATGGTCTTCAACAATGATGCATCAGACCCATAGATGACATTATAGCATTCCTTGTACTTTTGACATCAGGACATAGCTGGCTAAGTAAGAAAAAAAAAAGTATGATCACTTCAGCATGTTGGACCACCTCAACAAGTAATTCTTCCCCCCAGTATGTATGGATATAGCTCAGCTTCTGGGCTGGGTTGTGTACTGCAAAAAAAATCAGCAACTTATAAAGGAGGTTGTTGCTTTGCAGAGGGAACCTGTAGGAGACCTGTAGGTAACTACAAGGTACCAATGAGATAGGAATAGACCTAAGTAATGAATGTACTCACCCTCAGTAGTCTGGCAAGCTACTGAGGAACTAGGAAAATTAACTAGTGCTATGTGCGATGCAAAGAGATTATGTAAGCTAGCAAACATGCACCAACAATGGCCAGTTGCATAATACATATTCCAACAACTTAAGGAAGGAATAAGTATGTAGCACTTACACATCACAATGATGTGTGCATTGGATGTAGACATTCATTCATAGTATTTGGCTATCTTACTTAGCCCAGCTTCCAATGCATCTGTGAAGTCAGCATATTTGGGTGACTCCTTCCATGATGACCAAGCCTTGAAGAGCACCTCCAGTGCTGGTAAGATGGTGTGCATTGTTGGACCCTGTTCAGTGGAGAAAGCTTGCTGTGCCTTCTCAGCTTGCTGCATGCACAGAAGTGAGTGAACTGGAATCAAATTAGAGCCAAAACTCACCACTAAAAGCAACAGAAGAAGTCATATGTTCTCCCATTCAGACTCTGTCAACTTGAGGTCCATCAATTTGCACTGTTTCTCTCTGTCACATTCTTCCAGGCCAAGTGACCAAACAAAGTAGTTTACTTCCTGAACATTTGGTGCTAGTCTGTAAATGCTAACTGGGCATCAGACAGACAGAGACTTACCTCCTTCAAGTCTAATGCATGACAAAGCATCAGAAAAGTCAATGACCACCTAGTCTTCATGTTGAGCAGCAGTTGTAGGGCTTGTGCATGTGGAACATGGCCATCATCTGTGTGAGTCTGGATATGTTGAAATAATTCCTTCTGCTTTGCAGAAGAGCATTCCTGCAGCTGTGAGATGAATAATTTTGGTATATGTATACTACATGCACAAGGCCAATCTCATCCCATTTGAATCCATTCCATACAGTGATCAGGTGAGCAGCATCCATGTCTGGAGTAGCTGGATCATAGTGTTTGGACTTGCTGTGGGCTGAAAGGAAGGCTTGAGTTGCTAGGTTTATGATATGGGCCATACACCTAAAATATATGAGACTTCATATGGGTTAACATGGGGCTACACTCACCACAAGCATCACTTTTTTGCATCAAACACCTGTCCTGAGTCAGCCATGATGTGGGTTGCAAACTCATCCATCATTGTATTGTTGTTCTTGGCATTGTTGCAAGTAATGAAACTGACCTTGTGTGTTGCACTGACATGCTTGATGACTTTATAGAGTGCTTGACCTAGATGGGTGCTGTTGTGAGTGTTATTGAGTCACACAAACCCTATAAGTGATGTCTCGATGCTCCACACACTGGGATTTTTTCTTTGATCCAAGATGCAGTGACTGTGAAGTAACTGTTGACATTTGAAGCCTGCCAGCCATCACAAGTAAGATTAATTTGTCCTGGGACAACATCACTCTGTGGCAGTGTATTAGATGAAACTCTGGAATTTATATTAAACTGTGTACTCACTGAGAAGTGCTTGTGAAGATCTAAGAGTCTGGTTTTGAAAATGTCAATAACTGCCTGATGTGTCTGTTGACAACTTGGAATCTTGACACCATTCTTTGTGTGAGAGGCAATTTCAACCATCTTGGTAAATGCAGGGTGTTGGAGGGCACAGATGGGCTGGTAGTATTTGTATCAGTCAGAACTGGCAATCAGTTGGATGTGAAGATGGGAAACTCACCAGATCTGTCTCAATCAACCACTGGATAGTGGCTTTGTGAAAGATGGACTCTGAATACTGCACAATTGGACCCCTTTCTACCACATCAGAAAACTAACCCTCTTCCTAACAAAATGTCTTTACACACCACACAACCACATGTGCATCTATTCTCATGAAAATACACCCAGATGCTGCCCTTCACATAAAGAATGTCTCATAAAAATTTCAACCTATGTATATTTAGATGTCCATTGTTGAGATACCTTTCCCCTATTTCTCTGGACAGACCTGGCCAGTTAGGTACATTTCTGTCAAAACTGGCTAGCTCTGTCCAGCTCTGTCTAGGTGAGGGTTAGTTTACTGATGCAGGTGCCCTTCCAAACTCAATTGCCTACTGAGGACCAACTGTGTGCTTGAGGTCACAGATTTGTGTTGCTGTTTCATATCATCTGGTAACATCGATGCAAATCTGTTTGCTGCTGACCACTTGAGATACTTGCCCTGGTATTTATCAGAATAATGAAAGTCAAAGGTGATGTGATATGTTACCTGATGACAGGCTTGTATGTAAGTGTCATTGCAACATTGACACCTCATTTATAAGGGAAATAGGTTCCTTATGCAACTTACTGTGAATATCTGTAAGTGGACACTTGCCAGTTGAGAGATATGGTAAGACTTATGAGCACTCCATACAGTCCCTCAAGTTTTTCCCTTCTTTTTCATGAGGTTGAGAGAAAAATGTGACAATATCCTGAGTGCATGCAGCATGCAGCCTCTTGATAGGCTCATCCATGTCAATGAGATCAACATCCTTGAGGAATCTGTCAGCCCCAGTTTTGGTGGGCCTGTATGAAGTGTACTGTGGCTTGTCGATGTTGATGTTGCTCTGCAGTGGTGGTGTCAATGTGAGCGAATTATCCAAATGCACCTGACTGACATGTCTTTTCCCTGGTAGGTAATGGCAAGAGGTTTTTCAAATAGATTAGATAGGCAACTGTCAATTAATAGAAGTCACATACCTTTTGCCAGCCTTTTTTTCTTTGCTGGGGCTGCCCCTGTATCTGTAGTTTCCATGTCGACATCCATTGATACAGCATCAGCATTGCATTTCACATTAACAGTACCAAGCATTAGTAGTGCTGCACATGTGGCTGATTGTGCCTTTCTATGTGATGTCAGTTCCAGTTTGGCAGCATTTTTGGCACACATAATCTGTGCCAAAGGCACAGGGACATGTCATGGGCATGGCTGTTTGGTGTCAGTAGCAGTAACATCAACCATTCCACAATTGAGACTGAGTCAGGTGATGGAAATAGGTGACACCATAAGTTCCTGTAGGTATGTATGTACATGCAATGGTCTACTGTATAGTTCACCCAGTGATCACCAGGTAGCACAGCCACAAAGCTGCAGCCTGAGGCTGTGGCTCATGGCTTCTCAAAAGTCAGGCCAGGCCCTGAGCCCCCACAGGCTGTTCCCATGGCTTGGCTTGGCTTGGCTCAGGGCTTGAGGCTGGGCCCAGCACAACACTAAAGAGGGGGATAGCACCCTGTGGTAGTGCATCCCTTTGTAACTTTTCTTTTGTCTACTTCACATTTGATACTTAACCTTGTATCCTGGTAGATAATCAATGTCCTGGTACTAGCTACAAGTACTGGTAGACATCCCTCCTGTTCTGGTACACTTCATCAAGCACTGATAAACTACTTCATACCCCTTCTAACTTTTCTTTCAAACTACATCACTTACAACTACATTACTCTTGGACTTTGCTTTGTTCCAGAAATCCAAGACTTTCATTTACTTACTGGTTCCTGGTCTTCACCTTATGTTGCTGTTCCATGCAGGACAAAGAAACAAGCAAATGAAACTAACAAAAAGTAAAAAACAAGACAAAACCTTAAGACTGGCCCCTGGTCCAGCACTCACACCTTGGAGTTGTAGAAAAGGGCTGTAGGCAGCTACAAGGTATCAGTAAGTAGAGTCTAATATGAAGAATATGTAGGCTTACCCTCAGTAGTGACTCAACTACTGAGGGAATAGTACCAAAAGTGTAGTACTAAGTGTGCTCTAAGCACTTATGTAAGCAAGTAAAACCTGCACCAAAATATACATCACACTGGGGTGATTCTATCTCCAACAGGGGTCACTCTCTGGCCCATCCTCTGCCTCCCCTTCTGCATCCTTCAATCAGCAAACTAACCCTCACCCTCACAAAATGTCCATGCACACCACACAACCACATTTGCATCTGTCCTCACAAAAATTGACCCAGAAGCTGACATTATCATAAAGATTGGCTCATGAAAATTTCAACCTACATTTAGATGTGAATTGTTGAGGTCCCTTGTCCCTATTTGCCTGGACAGATCTAGCCAGTTAGGTACCTTGCTGTCAAAGTCTGTCAAAGCTGGCCAGTTCTGTCCAGTTCTGTCTAGGTGAAGGCTGTTCCACTGATCAAGTTGTCAGTTCCCTCATTGCCAGTCTCTTTGCTGGTGGTTTCCTCACTCAACTCCCCAAATTCCTTTACCTGCCAGTACTCCATCTCTTGAAGAAGGTCGAAGGGGCAGTTGTTGAACCACCTCTGCACATGCTGACTCTCTTTGGCAATTCACCAGTGTTTGGTCATCTCATTGGTGTGCTGGTCTATGGTGGTGGTGATGGTGTTGGAGATTGAATCACCCCAGTGTGATGTATATTTTGGTGCGAGTTTTACTTGCTTACATAAGCGCTTAGAGCGCACTTAGTACTACAGTTTTGGTACTATTCCCCTCAGTAGTTGAGTCACTACTGAGGGTAAGCCTACATATTCTTATATTAGACTACTTACTGATACCTTGTAGCTGCCTACAGGTACTTCAATATATACAGTAGTTGAGTCACTACTGAGGCTGCCTACAGCCCTTTTCTACAGGTTATGAGCCCCGCCTAGCGCGGAAATTTTTATTGTAGGCAACTCGCGGTCGACTCGTGTAAAAGCTACTCAACAAGACCACAATAATATCTCTACCACCCTCGAGGCTAATGGACAGCTACCTAATGGATCCACCTGAGCTCGGAGAGCATGGCGAGAATTGGGCCAACTATGGGAGTTGGGTCCTCGAAGCCATAGACGAAGAAGGCTTGACAGGTATCCTACTGGGGTCTGAAACACGACCAACGCATCCAAAACAGCTGGAAGGACGTGGCCCAGGCTGGGCGCCACAGTCCGATGAGGAACAAGATGAAGTCGCGGTCTGGCAAACCGCTGACAGCATGTGGCAACAACGGGCTGCAATGGCCCACCACCTTATTATTTCGGGTCTACCTGATTCAACTCTAATGCTATGTATGCACTTAGAAACCCCTCATGAGACATTCGCCTACCTCGAGAACCACTATGGTTCAATTCCGAGACCAGAGAGGCCGAAGTTTGTTGATGAAGCTGTTCAACAGCACGACCTGCCATCCGAGCAGTACCTGACTGGTGAAAGTGCTCAGAGCACTTGCGACAGCAACAACGAACCACTAGACGCACCTGGAGTAGAGGAGGACCCCTCAGATTTCCCAAACGACTGCGCCGAGATCCCGACTGGGCACCAGGAGCCCAAGATGGAGATCATAGACACGCGGCATGTGGAAAGTAACTTACTGGTAAATGGAATTGGAGCTGTGTCCGCAAGGCAGCCAGATGAATATGCGACTGCGCCTGAAGCACCTGACAAGAGTAGTCAGTGCATACTAGATGGCGAGACTGCAACAGGAGGAAACGAGTCCAGTGCTGTAGCTGACATGCACAATCCGCTCGCCTCCATCGGCACATATGCCAAGCGACAAGACCCACCTCAGTGGAGCTGTGCGGCCCTCGAGCCCACAGTAGGCACCACCAAGCAGGCCAGCGAACATTCTATCGACAACGGATCACAAACGCCCGTCGAACGCAATGAGCATGTAAAAGACAAACTGCCAGGGCAGATCCACAGCGACGGCGAGAACTCTAACGGGCACCCAGAGCCCAACGCTCCAGTAGAAGATACATCAGAGTTGGCAGACGACTGCCAAGTGGACAAGATCAGGGGTACAGATGCGACAATGCTAAATATCCTTATAAACGACTCAAGTATGCCTGACAACTGCAGTCGGCGCATTGTAGATGAGGCCGTAACAAGGGATGACTCACCTGGACTCAAGTGCGAGCCTGACCAGCCTGCACACGTCCGTATGCATCGACCTGTGGCCATTCTCGCCATATCTTCCTATCCAGCTCAAATCGACATCCCTACGATTGAGAATGTACCACGAACGTCTATCAAGATGACAGTACCAGGGGCAGAGCACCCTGATAGAGAGCCAAACTGGTCCTCGCAACTACGAGAGACCGAGCGCCCTGAGCCTGATCGCGATCGCGCCCCCGAAGGATGCCACAGCCAACCTACATGGGATACCCCACCTGTGAAGAATCAGGAGATGGGGGTGCACAGGCATGCAGAACCCAGTGGGGGGGACAGCGCAAACATCGAGTCGGCAGTGACGACGCTGGAGACAAGGGCCATCAGCGCCCAAACGGTCAACACACAGGCATACTTACCACATGCAGAAAGACGCCCAACAGCGCCTGATAAGGGCACCGGTAGAGTGGGCACTGACAGGTTGGATGAAACAGTTGGCCGGGACCTGCTTCGACGTGGAAGAGTCGAAACGACCACTGAATGCGTCAGCGGCGCACGTACGAGGCGAAATGCCTATCGTACACTTGCGGCCCCCATGCAGCCACCTCTATTCCTTTTCGCACCCATGAAACGGTTCATATACCTTGTGGGAGGGTCATGGACAGTAAAGGTAGACTATAACAAGGTCAGACGTGCAAGACAAGTTAAAACGAGAGGGAACACGTACTGGATAGCTCGCATTCCTATGCGGCTACTTCAAACGCTCTCAAACCCCTCGAAGCGACTCCGGAACGTCGCCAACACCTACTGGCAGGTGGGGGCACCTCCTGGATCAATGCAGAATGACGCGAAATGGCCGAGAAGTCTTCCTGTGGCCAAACGGCTGCCCCGCAGCAACATTAGGCAGAGAGATGACACCCGTACCAGCATACACTCACCTATGCCACCTAAACGGCCTCCCGACGGCCTCACGCACGCTCCGTCGACCTTCATGGACCCGCGCCGACATGGCAGGATCAAGATGCAAGCTGAAAATGTCAGCATTACTCGTACGAGGCCCAACGCCTACCGTACACCCGTGGTCGCCATGCGGCCACTCCGGCTCATCTCGATGCCAACCGATCCATCCGAAATCACTTCGGGGAGGTCCCCGACACTAGGCGTATGCTATAACGAAGTTAGCGATGCCAGAAACGTCAAAACGAGAGGGATTACGCACCCTGGTGACCATACACATGGCATCCCTGCCATTTCGCCATCTCACAGACCAAGGAAACGCTGGAAACCTTCATGGTACGTCTACGGCACTTATTGGATGCAGGGGGTGTCCAACGAAATCAAAACGAGCACTGGAAACGTCAGTGATGCTCGAACAAGGCGATACACCCAGTACCAGACGAAACAGCCTAACGGCTTACCTGCGTCGCCCAAAACGCCTCCAAACGGCCTCGTGAACCCTCCTGGGACCCTCAGGGACCCTCGCCGACGTGGACGGATCAAAACGAAACCTAAAAACGTTAGTAGATCCAAAGGGAGAGGCTGCACCGTGCACCTCATACCCTACACCACGATTTCGCCACCTCGCGATGTTGCAACGCACCTCTGGAACACGGCGAATACTTACTGGCGGCAGGGGGTGCCTCCTGGATGGATGCGGAATGACGATAAACTCGTTATATTCAAAACGGCGGCCCTCGCGATCACGGTACAAGGTCAAGATGCGTGCACACTACGTGCATTACCGAAACGGGAAATCGCCACAACGCGGCGTGGCAAACACGGCCACACAACGCTCGCACACCACAATGGACTCGAGGCTGCACTTGCAGCAATTATACTCATTTTATTCCAATGTTTGGTATACTTTTTTCTATTGAGTCCTATATTCTTCACCCCTCCTAATCACACAGTGGAGCTTCAGGGGGTGTGTTGGAGATTGAATCACCCCAGTGTGATGTATATTTTGGTGCGAGTTTTACTTGCTTACATAAGCGCTTAGAGCGCACTTAGTACTACAGTTTTGGTACTATTCCCCTCAGTAGTTGAGTCACTACTGAGGGTAAGCCTACATATTCTTATATTAGACTACTTACTGATACCTTGTAGCTGCCTACAGGTACTTCAATATATACAGTAGTTGAGTCACTACTGAGGCTGCCTACAGCCCTTTTCTACAGATGGCATGTAAACCCTGCACCACCAGGATCTCCCTGGCAATGCTCTCAGACCTTGAGGGCCAGCCTGCACCTCAATCTCTGGACTTTTTGCTCATGCTGATTTCATCTTCTCACTGGCCCTTGGCAATGCTGTTTCCTCTAGTGCTTGCTTCTTCTTTGACATGGTTCCCACACTCTTCAATCCACCCAGTAGTACACACTGCTCTTTCAGACTGGAGCACCATTCACACAACTTCTTCCTGCACTTACTTGCCTTTGCCAACTTGAATGTACACTCCAATTCAGCTCTGATGCACTGGGTACATGGCCCTTCATTTTTGAGCCTTCTACCAGTGCTGGTGCACTTGGTGCTAAGCTGCCTCCTACCAGTGTCTCTGGCCACCTGTTCATCAGCTGGTCCTCTGCCTCCCATTGCCATTGTGATAGCACTGCATAGAATTCAATCTCTGAATTCTTGGCATGCTGGTGCTCAATCACTTACTCTCTCTCCTGGGCCTCACAAGCTTCCTGTTGAAAACTCATGTACTGTGTTGCAGCTTGCTGGCCAGGTGTGACAAGTAGGGTACTTGTTATTCATGATAATGGACAGAGTACCTACTGTATGTAAGAAGGGTATAAATGTCATGATAAGGTTTGCTGCTGTAAAGTAGATCAGTGGTCCCTGACTGTCAGTGAGGACACAAATGATTACAAATCCCAATACTTCCCTCTCCTGGCACTCTGCTTCCACCTGCTCCACTCTTGTGCATTCTGCTGCTTCTTGGGCTGCCTTTCACTCCTTCCTAACTTGCTTCTGGCATTGGTGCTTGGCATAATTCATGTCAGCAGTTTCTTTGTCATCCTTGCTTGCTGACTGAATAACCTCATCTGGAATGATGGTCCAGTCTTGAGTAGTGGTAGGGGTGGGCAGACCAGTGTTGGCAGTGCTCTGAGACATGATTTTGGTAAGGAGGGTTTTGATGGTAGCAAGGATGAGTTAAGAGTTGATGAGAGTAGTGATCCCCAAACTGATCTTTAAAAACCCAGTAAACACATGTTCTGGCTAACCCTAGTCAACCTCATGCTGGCCTTGAGGTGCCACCTGTCTGGTCCTCAAGGGCTTGGCCCTAAGAGGGGAATACTGTCATGATCATGCAATTTCCAGCTACCACAGTTTACTAATTGACATTATTTCCAGTAGATAGCTTTCCTCCAGCACATGTATGGCTGATCTCCAGTCTCCAGAGTTCAGGCTGCAGTACACTGTCTCCATCTTGTTCTGTATTTAGGTGTTTCTGAATTACTTTAACTTAGTCTCCCATTTCATGGTAGATATATCAGCCACTAGTAGACCCAGCCTTTGGCCCTCCAGATGGTTGATTATTCATTCATACATAGCTTTTGCACTATGGATTACCAAGACTACTGGTACTCCAGTATTGGTACTTCCAGCACTTAGGTATATAACCCATGTACTTGCTTCCATATGTACTCAGCAATAATATCAAACTGAACATCCAAGTACCTAGTCTCTGTGTAGAAAAGGGCTGTAGACAGCCTCAGTAGTGACTCAACTACTATATATATTGATGTACCTGTAGGCAGCTACAAGGTATCAGTAAGTAGTCTAATATAGAGAATATGTAGGCTTACCCTCAGTAGTGACTCAACTACTGAGGGAATAGTACCAAAAGTGTAGTACTATGTGCGCTCTAAGCGCTTATGTAATCACAGGAAACTCGCACCAAATTAACATATCACACTGGGGTGATTCAATCTCCAACAGCAGCCTCAGTAGTGACTCAGCTACTGTTACACTAAATATACCTGTAGGCAGCTACTAGGTATCAGCAAGTAGTCTACTGTAAAGAATGTATGTGCTTACCCTCAGTAGTGGCTCAACTACTGAGAAAACAGTATCAAAATGTACTACTAAGTGTGCTCTAAGTGCTTATGTAAGCAAGTAATAACTCGCACCAAATTATACATCACACAGAGGTGATTCAATCTCCAACACTCTGTCATCTACTTTGTGTCTAGTTGCTTGGCATACCAGTAGCATATCTATTGATAAAACCGGTAAAAATTTACTGCACTCATACCACCTGTTCCTTGAGGAACTTGAGGAATCACTCTGTGTTGATGGGGTCCTCCATAATGTCATATGCAATAATCCCATCAAGAGTGATGGTGGGAAGGATGGAGTACTGTGTTCCTTGGAATAGTTCCTCAATACTGTATGCTCATCCCTTGCTGCCTCATCAATGAACACCAGCATATTTGGATCAGAGGCACCTTCAGCAATCTGATTCATGTATAGTGCCCTTGATAGTTCATTGCATTCAAGAGCATGGGTGGAGATGGCCTTGTGAGTTACACCTAATCACTGGAGGGCATGAGTGAGGTTGGAAGGGTGGCATGAATGTTACACTTGGGCTGCAGCTCATCCTGCAGCTCAACAAGGTAGGTTGATGGGCAATGGTTGATCACAGCAGAAATAAAAGTGAGATCAGTAGGACTGAGGATATGAGGGTGGCCCACTACATAGTACACATGAGTAGATGTGGGGATTTGAGATGCAGCCAGATTGCCAATACTGGTTGAGAATTTCATAGACTGTGGTCTTTTTGAGGCCCAGTAGTTGACAGATATTTTTGACAGAATAACCCTCATTGTAGAGGATAGGAATGCAAGCCTTCAAATCATCTGAAACTTTGCATGGCATGGGGAGAGTGGGTGGTTGATCAGTTGTGGGAAACTAATTATGTGCCCAACAATTGCTGATTAGTTAGTTGCAGGCACTACTACAAATTCTAACTAGGGTTGCTTCTGGAGTGGTTTTTGAGTTTTGGCTTTTCTGCAGACTTCTGAAAACTGCTGTAATATGTACCAGTCAGATAATAAGTCTACAGGTTATCAGTAAATGTAAGGCTAATTATAAAAAGGAGACTTACTCCTCAGTAACTCCAAGCTACTGAGGAAGGGAGAGAATTTACTCTACTGTATGTACACATTTTTGCTTATGTGAGCAACACACCATTGCACTAAATATGGACTACTAAGAGGGCAGTTTGTATTCCAACACTGCATTTATTTTTTGTGTTGAAAAAAAGTTGTGGTCTGAGGGAAAAAAAAATGCACATCAAAAAAAAAACACATGAGGCACCAGAAAAAAGTGCATCATTTTGTTACAGATGCAGCATCATAGATCACTTGACAGTGTCACATTTTGAGCTTCAAGTAGTCTCTATTTGGCCTTGTCATCAACATTGGCACATGGAAACTGCAATTAGTTTCATGAGGTGTACACATTGTTCTGTATTCCATGCAAAGCTAAACCCTAGTGGTGGTGGGATCTGCTAGAGATGGATAATGACTGAAAATACTGGCCAGACCAGGGATTGAACCTGAGTCCTCCCACTAGTACTGGGGTGCCTTACCACTAGGCTATCTGACCATTCCTACCCTGTCTAGATTGTGGATTCTCATCCCAACAACAGATCAGATATAGTTCAGCCAGTTGTGCTAGCTCCAGTGCTGTCTGACCTAAGATGATTTAGGGCATGGCAACATACTCTGTTACTGGTGGCATCACTCTCAGAATTTGTACATTTCAGTGCAGGATAATACACTTTCAGGATTGCTTGCCATTATAGGTGTCTTTCCTGTAACAGCTACGAATTGTGCAATAGGGCTACTACAATGAGCACAGCACTGGGAAATGCAGCTAGATTATGATTATCTTTACCAGAAGTACAGCAAGATGTACCATTACCTGTTTTGATTTCCATGCCACATGTGAAGGACCTTCTCACCATTAAGTCAACTCCCTGACAACAATGGAGTCGTCCAACCACCGGACACGGGTAAATGTGCTTTTGATGGATAGTGTAGGAGTGATCTGGACTGGAATGGAAAGGGTAACTTTGAGGCTTAGTTGAAGTCGCATGAATCACTTAGTATTCGCTGATTAGAGCGGTCGCCGCCATGCTACTTAGCCTGCGCCGGAACCGAATGATACCTGGCCATGTCGAGAGCAACGTCTGGCGTGCGCGTTCAGGACAGTAGATTACATGTGAAAAGGAGAGCGTACTATCTTTATACTGAACGTCGGGTGCGGCATCTTTGTCTTCAGTGGGGACTGGTACACCATTGGACTGCGCTGGTTGTACAGTGCGTACGCGTTGGCATTGAGACGCACTCTCTTCACTGAATGAAGCATCCAGATAATTCTGGCTCTGTTCTGTTGTCTTACCTGACCTCCAAACCGCAGTGAGATCGGGTGTCTAATGTTTGATAAATCATTACAATGTCGTAGTAACCGTTCATCTTGTAATGATGGTTTTCCATAAGTGAAGTACGGCATTCTAGGACATCCCAGAAATAGAGCGTGAAATCTTTTTGCACAAATAATGCACAAGGCAAGGGGAATGGAAGTGCTCGGCACCCCGGCTAACTGTCCCGGCGTTCGAAAAGACCTCTATTTCAGCTTTGCGTCTTATCTGTAAAACACGCATTAGAGCATTCCTGAGCATCAGTCTCATAATAAGTAATACAATCCCCAGTTGGTTGATACGACACACCTCCACTCTGATGGCATGTTCTCTGCAGGCCGACAAAGCATTTTGCGGGCCTATGGCAACAAGGTTGAGGGTCGACGGTGAGATATTTATGGAAACTGTCAACCTTTCTTTCGTCATGTTTTGTTATGGGAATCAGCGTATTGATATCGATCTTGAATCTGGAGCAAAGAGTATAGTTAGAAAATCTAGCGCAAAAGAAATTGTAGCTCACTCGGACAGCTCAGAAAGTTTGATACCTAGCCATTCCACGCGGTGAGCCGCGAGACTTTCGTTCTCGTGTCGTAGGCTGTGGCTACCGTACTTATACACTGACAATATGTCCAGACCATATGCGTCTGCGTCCACCAGAGCAACGATGGGAATGCTAAAGCATATCAGTAACGCGTGTGAGGACCTCGGAGGTAAATCACCGTTCGTGAAGGTTGTCGGAGAGCATCTTGACTAGACGGCGGGTTGCGACGTCTGGATAACCTTTCCCCTATGACAGTTGGCTAGTATTGATGAGATAAGCGAGTTCACCAACCGTAACAATCAAACCTGGACCCGGAAGTGCCGGGTGCTTTGTGAAATTCAATTGGCAGAGTGTCTGAAAAATCGCCTTTGAAGGAGTGGTGTTTCATTGGTGATCAGCCTTAAATATATAATGGTTACCTCCTTTTCGACCACTAAAACCCATGCCACACGGGTCTCGAGTTCAAGGTGGCCAATGTCTTCTCCTGCGGGGATTAGTGTACCCTATTTGAGTGTTAGCAAATATACAACCAACCCGGACAACATATCTCCCACCTCGTGATCATTCAAACGCAAACATTCTCCTTCAATTAAACGTATAACCAGACAACTTCCGCAGATCAATCCCTTGGAGGTAGCACGCTGTAGCAAAATTACATCAGTTATTGACCAAATGTTCTGGATATTGTTCACAATATTTAGTTCGGCTCGATCGCGTCGTAGAGTGGCCGCTAAATCGTCGATAAACTGCAAAATGTCAGGTAAAGATCACACGAGCAAGAGGTGCCGGAGGATACCCGATCGACAATCTTTTGTGATTTGAAGAGAACGACGTCTCTATAGTAGACATCGCTGAAGCAAGCTGTATGCGCAGGTCATGGTTAAACTAGCTGAAAATCCATCCTACCGCTTAGTTAGTGAGACACCCTGTTCAAGGGCCCGATGCGCATAGCTCATAATCCTTAGCAGTTGAGCTTGAGAGGTTTGAGATGCATCTGAAAACAACGTCGTGTCCCACCTTACCTATGTGCTTGGAGCTTGTGCGACTTCCTCGAACTGGATAACGAAGTATGCGTTGACTCCTACGAAATCTATCATGGTGCTTTAGCTGAAATACTTGCAACGTGCTCACTCGTCTAGTCCTTCCTTATTGCGGTCTGACAGAGTGACCTCCAGCCGTCCGTATCTAGCATGTTTGAAAGGGGCAAGGTCGTGAACATTGGTGGTGTACGATGTAAGGGTATTTGGCTTTATGATCGATGTAATCATATGTTCGAGGATACCCAGGGAAAGCTCCTCTAGGCCTTCAATCGTCTTGCTTGCGTTGCGCGGATGGTCAAGCATCATTGCGTAATTGAAAGTTAGAAGAGCATTGATCAGGCTCCCACACAGCCCTGACACGGAGTATGAGGGCATATTCCGAGTGTCGGTATATTCCGAGGCAATGTCCGAGTTTCAAACCCAGCAAAACTTTAAGTAATTCCCTCCCACCTAACCTCTGAACGAAAAATATATCTGATGTATATTTTTTTCTTAGCCAGCTACTGCTGGTACAGTACAATTGCTCATAATGCATAACATAATAATGCATAAATCTGCTAATGCATGGATTTTTGCAAGTCCCATGTCAGGCCCACTGTAACTACAAGGATAATGCATTGACTGCAGAGGCTCATTATGTATTATAATATAGGTAGAACATAGGGAATGGTCATCATTCAGGATTTCACTATCTCAGACATGTCACTACCTAATGCAGGATCTTGACTGCAAGTTCACCTAGGTGACCATTTTGTTGATTCTGGCTGGCAGCCAACCCTGAATACAGTCATGGTGTTAGGGGTACACTGCATATGGTGTCTATTATCAATCACAGGCATGTGGTACTCTGGTATCACATGCCTGGCAGCTCATTGTATATATACTTTGTCTCACAATTTTATAAGGACAATCTTTCTTGTCTTTATGTATCATACTTTGTGAATACCAAATGGTACAGTTCACAGGCATGATCTTAAGATGAAGGGTATCCAACCCTTACAATTTTTTGAACTGCATAATTGAGTATTTGCAATATGAGTTGCACAGCTACTTGTGCATATGCATGTAGAAAAGGGCTGTAGGCAGCCTCAGTAGTGACTCAACTACTATAATATTCAATGTACCTGTAGGCAGCTACAAGGTATCAGTAAGTAGTCTAATATGAAGAATATATAGGCTTACCCTCAATAGTGACTCAACTACTGAGGGAATAGTACCAAAAGTGTAGTACTATGTGTGCTCTAAGCACTTATGTAATCACATGAAACTCGCACCAAATTAAGGTATCACACAGGGGTGATTCAAACTCTGAACAATGCACATGCTGTAAAATCAGGAACAATGAAGACACCAGATGGCAGAGGTGATCCCCTGGTTGATGAAAATAATTGTCACATCCCAGAAGGACCTCCCAAGGTCCAAAAGGATAATAAAAAAACCAATAAGGGAAAGGCCCTTCAACCTGGCAATACCCAAGGGGACACAAGTGCAAACCAGCCAGGAGCTGCAGTGCCCATGCCAGGAGGGCTAAGGCTGTTGATGACATTGGGGAGTAGTACTGACCAGGGTACAAGGGACATGACAGAGAAGAAGGACAACTCATTGAGTCCTTTAACTCCTCAACTTAGATGGAGAATAATATCTCATGGTTATCACCTGACCCTGCACCCTCACAAGGGAATGAACCCCCCCCTCTAGTGATCTATACTGAAGGCAACAAGCC
The DNA here is from genome assembly GCA_024613145.1 of Pisolithus marmoratus. Taxonomy (NCBI): domain Eukaryota; kingdom Fungi; phylum Basidiomycota; class Agaricomycetes; order Boletales; family Pisolithaceae; genus Pisolithus; species Pisolithus marmoratus. The sequence continues at coordinate 37,912 of JANFAE010000555.1, read as the reverse complement.
TTCCATGAGAGGGACAAATGAGGCAGATCCTCCAATTGACCCACACATGGTGGTCAAAATCATGAATGAATTCCTCCTAAACATTGAATGGCAATGGTAATGACTGAAAATACTGGCCAGACCAGGGATCAAACCTGGGTCCTCCCACTAGTACTGGGGTGCCTTACCACTAGGCTACCCGACCATTCCTACCCTGTCTAGAGTGTGGATTCTCATCCCAACAAATGGCTGGACTACAGGTATGGCCCTGAGGAGTTTCACAATCACAGGGTAAACCCTGGCTGGCACCACACTGAAGTCATAGCATGTATTAGACATACACTAGCAAGGAGGAACAGTGATGATCACACCAGCAGGGCTGGTAGCCCAAATACCAAAACATGGGTAAAGAGGGAGGGACTCACCCCTCAGCTACAGTGGGAAGGGCCTTCCATGAGGGGAAGCCCTCTGAATAGAAGCTCTAACACACCAGAAAGGGCAGACTACAACAGAAGAGGATTTGCCCCTGACATGCCAAATCACCTGGCATACTTCTCAAGGCATGATTCAGATATAATAAGACAGATATTTGACACCCAATGAGGGACCACCATCCTCCACCAAATGGCAAGAGATCATGCCATAGCAGTGGCAAATGAGACCACAAAGGAAGGGGAATACCCTTCTGGAGGGAATGGAAGGCAGGGAGAAAGGAGGTGGACCCCCCAGTGGAGGATTCCCTGGAGGCAGTCCTCCTGGGGGTGGACCTCCTGGAGGTGATGACCCTGACAATGAAGATGATGATATAGATATCATCAGTGGGAACATTCCCCATGTTGGTGGTTGCCCCATGATACAGGGTAATCAACCTATGTACATGTAACTATCTAAGGGGATATACCCCAGGAAATACAAGATATATGGAATTTATGCAGAACAGATATACTCAGTGCATTTGGGAACAAGTTGGTTTACCGATGGGCCAAGTTGGGCCAGAGGTGAAAGCTATGAGCTCACCAAAGCCTGGAAATTTCATATTGCACTGTCAGTTTTTCCTGATGTTGAATGGCAGACCTGACAAGGAGATCTATCTACATCCCCCCCCTGGTTTTCATGACTCATCAGACACTGTCTGGCACCTGTACTGTGCCCTTTATGGACTGAAACAAGCCCCAAAGGCTTGGTATACTTGTTTGAGAGATGTGTTTGAAGCTCTTGGATTCACTCAGAGTAATGCTGACCACAGTTTATTCTATAAGGTTGAAGATGGCATACTTATAATTGTGGTCGTCTATGTAGATGACAAGTTGATCTTGTCAAAGAGCTGAGAGGCCATTGAGCGACTCAAAGCTCAGCTCTCCACAGAATATGAGTCCTCCAATCTTGGAGAGGCTCATTGGGTATTAGGAATGGAGATTATCTGAGACCATGATAAGGGCATTATTGAGCTCTCACAGAAATGGTATATTGAGACGATTCTGCAGCATTTTGGCTTGCAGGATGGACGTCCTGTTGGTACTCCTATCAAGCAGAACCTTAAGCTCGAGACACTAGAAAAGCCTGAGACTGATCTCACATGTTATCAGAGTGCTCTTGGGGTGCTGATGTATGCTATGCTAGCTACTCATCCTGACATTGCCTTTGCAGTGGGTGCCTTGAGCAGACAGCCCTTAAACAGGTTTATCACTATCTCTGTGGTACTGTTGACTCTTGTGTCAGGTATACCACTGCATCTGAAACTGTCCCTGTTGGATATGTTGATGCAGACTGGGTGGCTGATATAAATGATCGTCACTCTATTACTGGCTATGTGTTTACCCTCTGTGGTGGTGCAGTAAGCTGTGTTGAACCAGTAATGGCATCACATGACCATTCTATAGATAGTAAGTTCCATACTATTCTACAGTGTTCTATGAACCCAGTTATCCGGTTCTTTGTTATCTCCTTATCTCCAGTACTATACCAGAGACCTCTCTTTATAGAAGGTGCTCTTATATATATATTAGGCAGTCTTAGATATGGTGCAGCACACCTGGTCTGTGTGCACACAGCATGTATATAAACAGGGCACAGAGTCTCTAGGACTCTCAGTTAACTACCCAGTTATACTTTGCTCTCATTCAGAACTGCTACTCTCAACAAACCACAAGACCAACAACATACTGAATGCATAAGGCAAGTGTTCTGCCTTTGCCCATTAGCCCCAAACCTCTGTGCAATAGGTTATGAGCCCCAAATAAGGGTGCTCTGCTGTCTCAAGGATGTTTGTATAGCGAAAGATGTTTCAGCTTTACATAATGCCTATGAATGCACCTGAAGTGCTAGGTATGGTGTTGGCCACCTTGTGCTTGTCACTCATTGTGGGCTTCTGTCAAGCATGCTATGTCATTGCAGAAATTGGTGGAGATTTTCAGCTGGCTTTTGTTCTTTCTTCTTTGATGTGGTCTACTTTCATTGGATTGCTGAATTAGCACTACCAGTTCTATCAGTACCAGGAGTATAGGGTTCTTATGGGCCACTATTGACAACTATGCTTTCGACTGGTGATTGCCATCAAAATCCATGAGGTTTTTAATCTCATGGAGGTCCCTGAAGTTCCCTGAAATCCTGATCAACCTGAACTCCTCTGGGAACCAGTTATCCATGCTCATGAAGAACCTGCTCCACAACAACGTGTTGAGCAACCTGAGAATGTTCCTAGAGTTCCCCCACCAGATTATATGCACCATGCCACAACCACATCTTGATCTGGTACTGGTGTATCCTCCTTCTCCTCCACATTATCACCTTATCCATCTGGGTCCTGATGATGGCACTATCTATGGAGACCAGGACAATGATCCTCAGTTTGCTGAGTTCAATCTATTGTAGTCGCCTGGTCTGTTATCATCTTCTAGAATGACTGGACTAATCTTGGAATCCAGATTCACAGTTAACTGTCTTACTTTCTATACTGGCCCTGCCAATAAGAAAGAAGAATGTGACCCCAGGAAAAATGCCAAGGCTAAGGAACTCCACCTTGCCAAGGAGAGAGAAGTTGGTGCAGTCAGAGCCAGAACTCTGAATGCAGTTAAATTTGTGGAAAAAGTAATAGAGTTCACAGAGAAAATGATCGTGGATGAATGCACCTTGTGGCTTGATGCCACTCATACAGCTCCTGCCTTTTATATGCAGACTGCCAATTCCTGGCCGCTCACACTGGTTCAGTCTATCGAGTGTGCCTGGGCCTCTGCCCCACACTATGATTCTTGGTCTTATAATGAACCTTTTTTCAACATTCCAGTTCATCTCATGTCACTTGGTTTGCTTTGTGACCTGATCCCTAAACTTTCCCACACCACATCACCTCATGCTCGTGCTTACTATAATGGTGCTGATATACCTGTTATTAGCAATGAAGATCCTACCTTGCACACCATTCCCACCTACTGGATTACCAACAATGTATTCCTCTGGTTTGAATCTTGTGTCCATCCCTTCTATGACCACCAGCTCTTTCACAGGATCATCCCTCCTGTCCAAACTTGGAACGAGCATCTTGAACACTGTTTCCGAGGAGTTTGGAATGAAGGTCAAGCTTCTGTCAATGTTGTCCCAGGATTCTTCTGGGAAAAGAAATCTACTGGTAACTGGTTTGATACTGACATGGTGGTACACGTCAAACAGAGGAAAGAGTATCTATAGGAATGAGACCTTGAAGAAGAAGGATCTGTGGGTAAAAGTGGGTATGATGAAGAGACCAAACATCTCTGGTGGCAATCTGGAACAGGGGTTCAATTCCTCTACTGGCCCAGCACTCAAGATGTTTTCAAAGACTTATGGCATTGGTTTGGCTATAGTGGCAAAGAAACTGAAAAGTCTAGGCCTAAGCAAGGAATCCTTGCTGCCACTGTTTGCAAGCTTGATGCAAAGCGAGCTTCCACCACTATTTCCAATGCCTGGAAGCTTTCTGGAACTGTGCACTGCAGGAGGGCACTATGACTCTGAAGCTGATGAATGTACTATAGATTCTCCTTGGAATGTATTTGAACTTATGACCACTGATTATATCTGTTATGACAAGTTGATTCTCACATATTCCATTGGTATCCATGGAGGGTATTTGCTGAGACAACCTAATGGTGATCAAGTCATGCTCCAGGACATATGAGATTCTTTTCTCTTGTATCATCTGTTCGAAGCACTTCATTTTTGGGAACTTGAGAAGCTTACTCTGGAATGCTATTGATACTGAGCCAAGGGAAACTCTAGACCACTAAAGGAGAAAAAGAAATACTATGCCAAAACAAAAACTCGCTTTCAGAGGCCTTCTCAGAAAGCTCACCAAGCACAACACCAACAAGCTGTTCAAGCTTCTGCTCATGGCTTATCTACTGTTCCTTTCCAAGATGAAATCCCATTCAATATGCTGATTCTAGAACACTTCTAGTTTCATCATGGCTGACAAGGAATTGTCTTCTACCAAGAACATCCCCCATCTTAATGGGACTAACTATTCAACCTGGAAGGCTATGATAAAAGGATATTTTATGATGATCAACTGTTGGGGCATTGGGGAAAGCTGTAGGTAAAACCTAGGCTCATCCCAAGGGGTGCTGAGTTGGAAGGAGACAGATAGGGAGGCCTGAAGGGTGTAGGAGGACTTTTCTCGGTGACTGGGGAGTGTTGGTGATGAAGAACTTGAAAGTCTGCCCTAGACAGGCAGCAGGGATTTTTCTGGGTGGGAAGATGCTTGTATGGACTTGGGACTCGAAGGGCAGTGATTTACTGGTGGAGAAAGACTTGAAGACTGCAAATAGACAATATGAAAGACTCTGGGGACTCTGGGGATGCTCTGAAGACTCGAAAATACTCTGAAAACGACTCTGGGGACTCAGGAAGACTCTCAAACATGCAGATGTTGACTCCAAAAGGTGGGTGGTTATTTTTCTGAGTATGGCAGACTTTTGTAGCATAAGGACAGTGGTATCTAAGGTAAATTTGGAGAACTTTGGATCTGTCATATGTCAAAGGCAATAAAGGAAATATAAAGGCTGACATATGGACAACCACATGTGCAGCAGCGATTTAGACGAAGGTAAAACAGGGAGAGTCCATAAAACAAAGGTAAGAAATGTATGAGTGGTATAAACTACACACCTAGGCAGCAAGAACACACGGTGGAGACTGGCAGCGATTTTGTTAACCAAGTAGGGACATGGTGGGCGGCGTTATTAAGTGGGCGACAGCCTTGGCACTTGTAGGGTGGATATAGCTGCCAAGGGGATCGGGTGATGCGTGACAGGTCAGTAGGGATCGCTGATGGGCAGTGTTCAGTAGTCATGTGAAGGGAGGGGGTACGTGCATCAGGGGATGGGCTTAATACAGTAGCTGGTGAGTCAGCAGTGATATTGCTGGTGGGAGTAGGGGTGTGTGACAGGTGTGACATTATAGTAAGTGCTGTGTGACGTTAGCTGAGAAGATGCCATGACCATAGATAGAGGAATGCGTGAGGGAGCGACTATCGACATTGAGAAAGGCCGCCATGGGTGATCTGCAGCCTTAGGGAGTATGGACTCCCCACAGTGGCAACCGCTTATTTGGAGTTTCTTCATCTTACCCAGATCAGGATTAATCCTACCAATGATCTCGGTTCCAAACTTGCCAAGATCAACATGCTTCTCAGTGCTCTTGCCACTCGTGGCATTATGCTTACCAAACCTGTCCAATGCATGATCATTTGTGGAGCCTTTACAGACAAATGGGGGGTTGGACCCTCAAATATCCTATTGTCATGGGAAACTGCTCAATTAAAGGTCAACAAGGTTATCCCTCAACTTAAAGATCTGGCATCATGGCAAAACTGCTCTTCCTTCCTACCCAAAATGGAAGGACAACCTAGTAACATATCTGCACAACCACTCACATCCCATCTTTCAAAACCTCCTCACTGTCAGAAATGTCGAGGAATGCACCCCACTGAACAACACTGAGATGGCAGATCCTCTTGTGGTCATGGTGGAGGTCAAGGTTGTGGTGGCTCCTCTTGTGGGGGAGCACCACAGCAACAACAGCAACAGCAACCTTCTGGTAACCAGAAGGGTAAAGGGCATGCTCGCAGACATGGAGGTCATGGTTGTGGACATTTCCACACCTCTGACTTTCAGGAAGGGGACCATGATCAGGTGTATGGCATTGAAACTGACACTTTTGATGACATGGTTGACTATGATGAGAATGATGGCTATGATGTGGATACCTATCATGCTGGAATCTCTGTCGAAGTCAGGGATTCTACCTCCCTTGAACACCACTTACAAGATGACTCTTCATGCTTTGAAGAGTTTAATCAGGAAATAACTCTGCTGCCCATAATTGCTGAGGAGCCAGTTGAGTATGTCTCACTCGCTGCTGAAATACCTCGATCTCAATCTCCCTGCCTCTGCTCTATCTGCCTTCGTCCAACTAACTCAGAAGGAGTTGGTCCTGGGGTACTGCTGCTTTTGGGAGACCTCAGGTGAACTTCGAGTTTGGAGAGGAATGGATGGACGAGTGCTGAATCAGATTTGTGACCAACTAGGGGACAACCCAGTGGTCATGCAGATCTTGATAGACCTGGATGTGGAATGGAGCTTCCAACTGTGGCTTCAGCTGGCATTACAGGAGAGTGGGATGTATGAACAAGCAGTGGAAGACCTGCTGGATGCAGGCATCCACATATGGCAAAACAGAAGACTGTTAGCCTATGCAAATTCCATGCTTTAGTACCAGATACACAACAACCAGAATTCCATCATATGTATATTACTTTACCAGATGACCTTGATCCACAGGATTATCCATGGGATCATGAATTCTATGGAGAGCTTGATGCAGTCAACTCTCATTACCTTTATTTCCCAATGGACATGAGTCATCTCTGTCTGGAAAATCCTCATAGCCACCAAGGTAAAGTTCTTTGGATGTTAGACTCAGGGTGTTCACATCATGTGTCACCTCACTGAGCTAACTTTTTTACATATTCTAAGCTGGCCACCCCTGCTTTTGGGAGTACTGCTGGAAAGGATACAGTCAAACTTATAGGACATGGCACTATTATACTGAAACTGGAATCCAGTTCAGTCTTGACACTTGAAAATTCCCTACATGGACCAATGTTTTTGAAGCAGCTTTGCTCTCGAAACGCACTCCTTAAAAGAGGTTATAGGAGTGGAGCGACAAACAATGCTGAGGTGATCCAAGATCCGAAAGGTCATGTTGTACTTTGGGCAACCACCTTGTGTACTTCCTGGCTGCACTGGTTTTCAGGAACTCCATTGCTGTCTTCCAGAGCCTTTAAGGCCATAGATCTTTCAGTTGTAACAAAGGATTCATTAACTCTTTGGCACAATCACCTGGCACATCCAGGCTCTTCCATTCTCTCTAATTGCAAGTGTCACACAAAAGGATTTCCTGCAAACTTAGTCTCAGATACTGTCCCTGCCTCTTGTCAAGTTTGTTCTCAAGGCAAAATGGCTTCTGACCTGTTTCATGCTTCTTCGAAACGAGCTGTTGCTCCTCTTGGACTTGTTCATGCCAATCTACTTGAACTACCTGTGGAGTCATATTATCAATCCAAGTATGTGTTTACACTCTTGGATGACTATTCCTCCTTTGGCTTTTGCCTTTACCTCCATAACAAATCTGATGCTTTTGATCACTTCTGCACATGGCTTCCATTGTGGAACAACAAACCTTGTGTTTTTTGAAGACTTTCCATTTGGATTGAGGGGGAGAGTTTATGGGGAATGAGTTTAAATCACTCCTCAACTCCAAGGGAATCATTCATTAACTCTCAATTGCTGATCAACCTCAGCAAAATGGTTGCGCTGAACAGTTCAATCGTACCATTCTTGAAAAGGCTGGCACTGTCCACCACCATGCATGTGTACCGAAGAAGTTTTGGAACTTCGCCTTTGATACTGCTCTTCATGTTTACAATCACACTCCTCTGAGATGCTCTCAGTGGAACACTCCTTGTGAATTGTTTTTGAAGAAAGTACCCGTCATTTCCTACTTCCAAGTTTTTGGATGTAAAGCCTATGTTTGGATTCCCAAAGATCAGCACAAGGACAAGCTTGAACCTCATGTGCTTGAGATGATCTTTATGGGATATGAACCAGACACTAAAGGCTATAGGTTTTTATATGGTCAAAAGATTGTTATTGCATGCACTGCAAAATTTGCTGAAGAAGTTTTTCCTTTCTGCTCAGATGGTGTTAAGAACAAATCTGATGAACCTGACCCACCTGTAACAGACCAACCTGGTAATGTCTTACCAATAGATGACTGGCTGGATAACCAACCTGATCAGTTGGATGGTGAGGCCCCCCAACCTCAACCACAGAGTCCACAACAACCTGTAAACCCACTACTGGATGGCAGAGACCAGCAAAATGCACCACCAAGGGCAAACTGGTATCCTGATTGAATAAATCCTGATTGGATAAATCATCCTTATCAACCACAGGATGTACCAAGAGATGCTCATAATCTTAGATGAGCAGGTCCTCTCAAAGATCAACCTCCTTGACCAAAATGTCAAATCATTCCTCCTTCTAGACCTGGGAATGTATATGGAGCAAGATGTAATCCAGTTGATATTGAAAAGGAAATTCAGGAGAGAAGAGATAAGATCTCTGAGGTTGTTCAAGAACAAGAGAGAGCTATTTGAGAAGGTGCTGAAAGACAGCAGGTTGAAAGAGAAGAGTGGAGACTGCCTTCACCTGTTATACAACCACCTTCTCAGCCTCTACCAGGACCTTTGCATTTTTCAGGATCAGCTGAAGAACCAACTGAAAATGTTCTTCATGTTTTACTTGCTGCATGTGTTAAAGAATCTCTGGAACACTTCAAGGATGTTCTTAAACTTCCTGAAAGTGAATGAACAAAGTGGTTCGACACAATGAAAGACAAAATTAAATCAATTGAAGAATGAAACATTTGGACTCTAGTGGATCCTCCTCCAGGACGAAAACCAATAAAACCAAGATGGGTTTACACCATTAAATCTGATGGTCATTACAAGGCTTGACTTGTAGCAAAAGGCTTTACACAAGAATATGGGATTGATTTTGAAGAGACCTTTTCCCCAGTTGCATGGCTTGAAACTGTGCGAATCATACTAGCTTATGCCATGCAGCAAAATTGGGACATGGAAGTGCTGGATGTCAAAACTGCCTTCCTTTATGGCAAGCTAGATGAGGAACTTTATATGGAACAACTGGAGGGTTTCAAGGTCAAGGGTCAAGAACACAGAGTTTATTGGTTGCTACATGGAATAAGGAGTTACACCAATCTCTTCTACAAATGGGCTTTCTCCATTCTAAAGTTGATGCTGGAGTCTATTATCTATCACTCCAAAGCCAGAACAGTGGTATTCCTCATCTATGTTGACAATGGTTTATTCTTAGGTTCTCACAAGAGTCTTGTGAAAAAGAAGAAAGACAAGTTTATGAAGAAATGGGAATCAAGAGATCTCGGTGAAGTTAAGGAGTATCTTGGAATCCAGATACACTGAAATTGAAAGAATCGAGATGGTTACCTCAATCAAATTCCCTATGTCAAAAAGGTTGTTAAATGATTTGGTATGGAAAATGCGAACTCTGTTCATACTCCTCTTCCTTCTGGTTATCAACCAGAAAAACCACCAGCATCTTATCAAGTGTTGTCTCAACTTCACTCTCATTTTCAATCGGTTATAGGGTCTCTACTCTATATGGCACTGGGAACTCGCCCAGATATTGCTTATTCCATTGTTCAGATGAGTCAATACATGGCCAATCCTACCAATGAACATCTGAACAAGGCCCTACATATAGTTCACTACATGGCTTCCACAGTGAACTTGGCCTTGTACTATTCAGGAAAAGATGCTTGGATTCAAAATGTTGCCGATTCAGACTGGGCCTCTAATAAAGACACTCATCATTCAACCACTGGTTATGCCATGTATCTTGGCAACTCCCTAGTTTCCTGGCATTCCCAGAAACAAAAGACCATTGCCCTCTCTTCAACTGAAGCAGAGTATATGGCAATGTGTGATGCTGCTAGACATATCAAGTGGCTCGATATGTTGTTCAGGGAACTTGTTTTTCCAATGGACAAGACAATCCTTTACTGTGATAATATGGGAGCTCACTTTATAGCTGAGAACCCTGTATTGGATGGTCGCTTCAAACATATCGATACTCAATGGCACTTCATTCATGAATGTGTGGAAGAAGGTCTTTTCTCCATTGAATATGTTCCCGCTGATCATCAAAGGGCTGATGCTTTAACCAAGTCCCTGACCTGGCAGAAGTTTGAAACAAATCACTTGTCACTTGGTATGGTTGCCCTACCATTCTAGAGTGAGGGGGAGTGTTGAACTGGTAATGGCATCACATGACCATTCTATAGATAGTAAGTTCCATACTATTCTATGGTGTTCTATGAACCTGGTTATCCAGTTCTTTGTTATCTCCTTATCTCCAGTACTATACCAGAGACCTCTCTTTATAGAAGGTGCTCTTATATGTATATATATATTAGGCAGTCTTAGATATGGTGCAGCACACCTGGTCTGTGCGCACACAGAATGTATATAAACAGGGCACAGAGTCTCTAGGACTCTCAGTTAACTACCCAGTTATACTTCACTCTCACTCAGAACTGCTACTCTCAACAAACCACAAGACCAACAACATACTGAATGCATAAGGCAAGTGTTCTGCCTTTGCCCATTAGCCCCAAACCTCTGCGCAATAAGCTGGTCTTCTGCTGCTGCCAAAGAGGCTATCTGGGTCTGCACCTTGCTCAGAGAAATAGACTCAGTCACATGAATTAATCCTACTCCCCTTCATGTGGATAACCAATCTGCAATTTCTCTTGTGAGTAATGCTGTGTTTCATGACTGTATGAAACATATCTCTATTCACCATCACTTCATTTGAGAGAAGATTGAGTCAGGTGATGTTTCTGTGACATACCTGTCTACCAACAAGCAAGTGGCAGACATTCTTACAAAAGGACTCTCAAGGGAGAAACATGTTCATTTTTCTAAGGGCATGGGTATTTTTATTAGTTGAGATATTCACCATTGAGTGGGTGTGTTGTGACATGGTCCCCCTGTCTTATGTGTTTGCACTGGTAATATCTTACATAATACTTTGTTTATGGTTGATACTTTTTTCCTTCTCGTATGAAGTGTTCTTACTATGTCCTTCTATGGAATATAGAAGTCTTCCTCATCAGATATCCTTTCTACATATCAGTTGCAGGCTGAGCTCTCAAGGAAAGAGGCAGCAGCAGCAGACCATGAAATTGGCCACCTTTGAGATGCTATTAGAATGAAGGGCTTCCAACTCATGAACATGCACATGGTGGAGTCATCTCCTCAGAAGCAGAAGTTATCCAGTTACTAGTATGTTCATTACATTTTTTCAAGTTTGGAAAGGTGCATATTCACAGGTGGTCTGTAAGATTTTTGCTGTTATCTTTGGTGTGTTGTACATAGAGATTAAACATCAAGGTTGTTAGTTGACTTGGGCTCAGTTGTTGTAAATGGACTCCACATGTATCCTACTAGTACTTAGACTAGTGGATTGTGACATAACATTCTGAATTTGAAAACTTTCTGTGTTGAAGTATGGTTAGTAAAAAGATACATAGTAGTTCCAACTTGTACTACACACTAGTCTATACTAATACATGAATTTATAGATTCCAGTGAATTCACAGTATTCACTATAGTCTGTAAAATCTGTACATCTGTGGGGTCTGTAGGTCTGTAGAGTCTGTAGTTGCTCTGTGCAAAATCTGTACAGTCTGTGGGTCTGTACCTCTGTACCAAATTTACTGTTTTGCTGATGTAAGGGAGCAATGGTTCCATAAATATAAGCATAGGCTTAGTGGGGTAGTCCCAAAGTTGCACCACAGGATTCCCCTGATTGATGAAAATAAACAGTATTCTTATCACTTAGTAGAGAAAATAAAATAAAAGAACAGAAAACATTCAGCTGAAAACCTAACACAAACTGCTCAATCCCACCACTCCAGGACTTCCCTAGAGCTGTCCTGACCTCACTCTCAAGGGCAGAAACAGAAGAGACTGCCACAGACTTGGTCTCACCAGTCTGTGCTCTCCAGCCTCAATAGTGGTTATTCTTCTAACTAGTACAAAACTTGAGTGCAAGTCCAACCACACTTACTAATCTGCCACTCACCTTGCCCTAAGTCCCAGCTCCAAAGTACAAAATGGGGATCATGCCCCTTAGAAAAATAAAAAAGAAACTCCTCAACCACTCTTTACCACTCAAAATCCTAGTGGGGAGTTCCCTCTCCCTACATCCAAGGGGGTCTTCAAATCCTGACTGTCCCCAGTCACTTTCCCCACCAAGGGACTTAGGTTGAGGGAAGGAGGAGGGGAGGACAGGGCCTTGCTGCTTATCCAACATCAAATTGAGGGCTTGGAATGAGGCACAAAACCTTTTTGAAGGGGTCGAGGGTCACAAGCAAGTTTGCACTGCTCTCAAAGCACTCAAGGGGAGACTCAAGGGTCTTGGGCAGACTTGAAGAGGGCTCAAAGGAAGGCTCAAAGCCTGTTCAAGGGTGGACAAGGGTCTCAAGTCTCAATATATACCTAAAGCAAACTATCAGCCTTGTATACATGGACTTCAGGCACTCAAGGTGCCCTCGATAACTTGACAGTGTCCTTTAGACAGTTGACTATGAGTAGAGTGTATATAAATCACAAAACAAAAGCAAACCTATCCCCCTTTTTAAGGGGGGGTGATGAAAGCAGTAGGTTGGCACCAGCTGTGGTAGCAGCACTTGGCTGGGCTGCCCTTGAGGGCTATCTCAAAGCTTTGAATTGAATACTGTAAAACTCATTAGTAATGTATGTACCTCTCACACTGTGTGCACTCTCATCCTTGTAGTGCCCTTAAGGCCAGTAGCTTAGCTCATGCAAGCTAATGTATGTACTAAAATAAAATGAACAGAGAATGGCACACCAAGCTCCCACTACCTATCTCCACTGCACTCCCTACCTCTCCTTCAGTGGCCAAAACCTATTATGATGGTGGCTGAAGGGTCACTTTGAGACCACTGATCCCCTCTTGGGCTTGTGATCACAGGCTCCTCTCACTTATCTACACTTTGCATCTCTCAAACCCTCGAAGGGGTTTATCGACCTTCAATTATCCTATTATCATGTAGTAGTGAGTCAAACAAAATAAAACAAAATGAAAAACTTGGGCCTTCAAGCTCAAAAGGCCAGCTCATGTCAAAATGTACTGGGGGGCTCACTTCCCCACTTCATCACTCCTTCCTGAGATCCTAGACCCTTGTAGATACTTGCACGAAGTTTGTGCAGCCTGTAAAAGTATAATTGACAAAGGAAAAATAAAAGAAAGCCAGTGGGGGTGCTTCAAGGCTTTGACTTGTCATCCTGAGGCTCCAACTCTTCACATTGAGGCTTTGACTTGTCACTTTGAAGCCAGACATTGTTAACAGATGAAGCAGGATGACAGTCGACTTGACAGTCCGAATCAAAATCGATACTGATGAGTAGCTACACATCTGGAAAGACTGTATACTGTAAGCCTTGTGTACTATGCATGTACACTTTGGTCATACATGATATACCCTGCAACACCTTCCCTCGAGTGAAGGCATACATGACAGTTGATAACCACTAAAATGCATAACTAGACTCTACCATAGTCATCGACCTTTCACTGATTGTACCTGCTATGTGTTTGGGGCAGTGAAACTGATAATGACCTTTCTCTCCACAATTAAAACATGTGATGTTCTCCAGGGGAACTCGACATCCTTGATGGACACAGTTCTGTGCTGACATAAGCAATGCACTGGACCCTGAATTGGTAGCAGAGTTGTGTCCATGTGACTGCCAAGCCTCCTCATTCATGAGGTGAGTGATGACATAATTGAGGGTGAGCTGGTCAGGAGAAGTGGTATCAAGGGAGACAACAAATGGTTCATAGGATGCAGGGAGTCCAAGTGTGAGAATGAGGATAATGTCTTCATCAGAGACACTGACATCAGCCTCCTGTAACTGGAATGTGGTGCAGCAAACCTTGGCAATCCATGCCTGCATAGCCATATCACTAGCCATACATAGCATGAGAAACCTGTGGCACAACATGAGTTGAGTGGCAAAGCCACATGCATGGTGGACAGTCTCAAGGGTTTTCCAAATGATGGTGGGATCAGGATCATGGACATGGGTGAGCTGGGAAACCTCAACATGTAGGACAATTTCAGCATGGCCCTCAGCCTGTTTCCTCATAAAGTCTTTGACAACCTTTGAGTTGGGGCTTCCCATAGGTTTTGACTTTGAGCCATCAACATACTCTAGCAATCCCTTTTGCATTAACAACACCTCCATCAACAACCTCCATTCATAGTAGTTGGACCCATCAAGCCTTGCAAATGACCCTTCAGAGGGCATGACAAGTGTGGGAAAAAGCGAGCAATAACGAGTGACAATGGAGTGGCAGTGAGTGACAACAAACAACAGCAAGCAATGACAACTGGCTTTGGCCCCAGCAGGCAAAGAGAATGACAAAAATGATCATGGGTCAATGACAAACTGGTGAGTATTGATTTTGTGTTAATGGATGAAGCAGGATGACAGTCGACTTGACAGTCTGAATCAAAATCAATACTGACAAGTAGCTACACATCTGGAAAGACTATATACTGTAAGCCTCATGTACTATGCATGTACACTTCGGTTGTAGGTGATATACCCTGCAACAGACATCCCCCCTTGAAAGTACAACCTGTGTATGGGGTGCTCTCATCCTCCTTGCATCCTCACCCTACCCACCCAATGACCATCCATGAAACATGGGCCCTTGAATGAGAGTAAGGGTACAATGAGGCAGAGCTAGGTTGCCCAAATTGAGGTGGGACTCCAGGGAGTGTCTTCTAGAAGAGACCAAGAGCACTCCACTGGAGTGGACCTGTAACTATACCACCATAAGTGAGATATCCACAAAAGAAACAAAATACTTGAGCCTTTGAGCTTGGTGCTTGATATTGAGGGTACCACTGGTCCTAAGAACCTATAGCCAAGCTTTGAGGGGGTCTCATGCTGATTTCTCTCCTCAAAAACCTTTGGGCACTGTACCATAACATAACAGTGAGTATAAAACATCTAAGAGGAACATAAAAAACACATAGGTGACACTTGGCTCTCATCTCAAGTGCCAGATGAGGCTCTGGGCTTGCTTTGGCTCAATCCCCAGCCTTGCACTCTCGAATACTTGATATAGAACTCCATAAAGCCTAGGATAGAGGAACCATAAGTCAACTGCATACAAATGAGGGTGGGAATACAAGTGAACAGGCCCTATATAGTTCAGGGATTTCCCATGGCAAAGCTGGGAAAGGCCCAGCACATTTATGGGACATCCCATATACCACTGGGGTTTCCCATGCCACAGCTGGGACATCTCCAGAATGACACTGGGAAATCCCCCAGCATTCAGGGACTTCCCACATTCCAGTGGGATTTCCCATGAAAAAGCTGGGAAAGGCCCAGCCCAATGATGGGACATCCCCTATTCCACTGGGGTTTCCCATGCCACAGCTAGGACATCCCCAGAATGACATTGGGGAATCCCACAACATTCAGGGACTTCCCACATTCCAGTGGGATTTCCCATGGCAAGGCTGGAAAGGCCCAGCACATTGATGGGACATCCCCAAAATGACATTTGGAAATCCTGGGTCTTCCCATACCCCAGTGGGATTTCCCATGGCAAGACTGGGCAAGGCCCAGCACATCAATGGGAATCCCACACCCCAGATGGAACATCCCAAATGTTGGGTGGGATTTCCCCAGAGAAATGTAGCACTTCAGGTAACCCTTTTCTGTAAGCATTTAGGCTGAATAGTTTCTCCAAACCATTCAAGCTAAATGCCTCTTGGACCAAGGTCATCCCAGGGACATCCATTCATGTCCCAGGGCAAAACATGTTTCTAGGCACTGGATTAGATGGGATTCCCCATGTTCCCTGCCCTGGGATTTGCAATAATTTGGGACATCCCATTGTTGCCTTAGGTGTCTGGGGTCCCTTTCCCAAACAGTGCAGCCATATTAGCATTACAAATCATGCTTCTGAGGAGAACATTGCTATCATGATCAGGCACCATCATGACCATAATATACATGTGAAGCTAGGAAAGAGATTTGGCAAGCCATACCTTGGAATGCCCTCCACAACCAGCATCAAGAAGTAACATACATCCAATTCCACATGTGAAGGTCAGTAATATGAGAAGCAAGCAAGCAGCTGGATATAGATCTGACTGAACACAACAAGATGGTTTATGGTAATGTAGTGCAGTGGAGCAACATGTGGGCCACCAAATGTCAAGTATACCAGTCCACTCACTACATCAGAATGATTAATTACTCTCTAACAGAAAATGCCCACAGCCAGACACTGACTGGCTAGATTTCACTACTACATATGATTGCCATTTCACCCTACATTCTGTATCCTCCATTCTGGTGCTTTTCTTTGAGGCTGTTCTGAGACATCCAACATACACCATTGAAAGCAAATGGGATGTCACATGGCAGCCTCAAAGGCTACTATGGGACATCCCATCTACATCTTTGAAGGCAAAGTGGGATGTCCCATGACAGCCTCACAGGCTATGGTGGGAAATCCCACTGGCAAATGGGCTGTCCCATGGCAGCCTCAGAGGCTATTATGGGACATCCCATCTACATTTCTGAAGGCAAGTGGGATGTCCCACTACAGCCTCAGAGGCTATGGTGGGACATCCCACCTACAAATGGGATGTCCCATGGCAGCCTCAGAGGCTATTATGGGACATCCCATCTACATTTCTGAAGGCAAGTGGGATGTCCCACTACAGCCTCAGAGACTATGGTGGGACATCCCACCCACAAATGGGATGTCCCATGGCAGCCTCAGAGGCTACTATGGGACATCCCACCAGCACATGGTATGTCCCATGCCAGCCTCAGAGGGACCCCACCCTCCCCCATCCTCACCCACTGTGTAGTCTGACCCATCTGATCACCCCATGCTTTCCCCTAGTACTCTCCAACCACTCCAAACACCCACTCACATTCTCAAATAATTACCAGAAGTATAGCATATTTAATTAGGGAATATAGACAGGTACTTGATTAGCAAATGATAGTAGTGTCTGCATTCCAGACTACCAAAAGCAAAGTGCAATTGATTAGCAAATGTATAGCATCCCACTTTGTTGGAGACCAAAGTATAGGGTATCAACTACCAAAGTGTAGTGTGGTTGATTAGCAAATGCATGCTTGCATTGACAAACAAAAGAGTAGTGAAATTGATTAGCAAATGTGTGGTAGTGTTGACAAGCAAAAATGTAGTGTAGTTGAATTAGTGAGTGTGTGGTCATGTTGACTGCCAGAAGTGTGGTGTGGTTATTTAACAAATGCATGGCTATCAGAGGTGTGGTGTACTTGACTATCAAATGTGCAGTAGCAGTGTTGACAAACAAGAATGTTGATTGGCAAATTGTGTGGTAGCAATGTCTAACAAAATTGTAGTGTAGTTGATTAGCAAAAGTGTACTAGCATTGGGTATCAAAGGTGTAGTGTACTTGATTAGCAAATGTGCAGTAGGGTTGACTACCCAAAGTGTAGTGTACTTGACTAGCAAATGTGCAGAAGTGCTGACAAACAAATGTGTAATGCAGTTGATTAGCAAATGTGTGGTAGTGTTGACTAACAAAAGTTGATTAGCAAGTGAGCAGTGGTGTTGACCGGTGTTTCATTATTGTTGTGTTGTGTACATTTTTGATTACCAAAAGTGTAGCAAAGTCTGCTTTTTTGACTACCAACTAAGTGTAATGTTTATAGTTTTTGATTAGTGAAGTGTTGGGTACACTTTTGATTACCAAAAGTGTAGTATCTATTAGTGTGTGATTAGTGAAGTGTGGTGTGCACTGTTGATTACCGACACTGCAATAAACTTTGCTTTTTTGACTGCTGAGGATGTGCAGTGTTTATTAGGGTTTAATTAGTGAAGTGTAGTACACTTTGCATTTTTGACTACCTAACGAGTTCAGTGTTTATTAGTGTTTGATTAGTGAAGGGGTGTATACACTTTGATTGTCAAAAGTGTTGTAAAAGTCTGCATTCTTGACTGCCTAATAAGTGTAGTGTTTATTGGTATTTCATTAGCATTGTGGTGTGTACACTTTTGATTATCAAAAGTGTGGTAAAGTCTGCTTTTTTGACTACCAACCAAGTGTAATGTTTGGAAGCATTTCATTAGTGTTGTGGTATGCACACTCTTGATTGCCAAAAGTGTAGTAGAGTCTGCTTTTTTACCAACTAAATGTACCATTTATTGATGTTTCATTAGTGTTGAGGTGTGTACAGTTTTGATTACCAAAAGTGTAGTAAAGTCTGCATGTTTGACTACCAAATAAATGTAGCATGTGGTGGTGGTTAATTAGTGCTGTGGTGAGTACACTCTTGATTACCAAACATGTAGTAAAGTCCACTTGTGTGACTACCAACTAATATTTGTAGTGTTTGGTAGTGTTTCATTAGTGCTGTGGTGTGTACAATTTTGATTACCAAAAGTGTAGTAAAGTCCGCTTTTTTGACTACCAACTAAATGTAGTGTTTATTAGTGTTCTATTAGTGTTGTGGTGTGTAGACTCTTGATTACCATATGTAAGTGTAGTAAAGTCCGCTTTTTTGACTACCAACTAAGTGTAGGGTTTATTAGTGTTCTATTAGTGTTGTGGTGTGTAGACTGTTGATTACCAAAAGTGTAGTAAAGTCCGCTTTTTTGACTACCAACTAAATGTAGTGTTTATTAATGTTCTATTAGTGTTGTGGTGTGTAGACTCTTGATTGCCAAAAGTGTAGTAAAGTCCACTTTTTTGACTACCAACTAAATGTAGTGTTTATTAGTGTTCTATTAGTGTTGTGGTGTGTAGACTCTTGATTACCAAAAGTGTAGTAAAGTCCGCTTTTTTGACTACCAACTAAGTGTAGGGTTTATTAGTGCTCTATTAGTGTTGTGGTGTGTAGACTCTTGATTACCAAAAGTGTAGTAAAGTCCGCTTTTTGACTACCAACTAAGTGTAGGGTCTACTAGTGCTCTACTACTGTTGTGGTGTGTAGACCCTTGATTACCAAAAGTGTAGTAAAGTCCGCCTTTTTGACTACCAACTAAGTGCAGTGTCTGGTAGTGTTCCACTAGGGTTGTGGTGTGTACACCCTGGACTACCAAAAATGTAGTAAAGTCCACCCTCTTGACTACCAACTAAGTGTAATGTGTGGTAGTGTTTCATTAGTGTTGTGGTGTGTGCAGTTTTGATCATCAAAAGTGTAGTAAAGTCCGCTTTTTTGACTACCAACTAAGTGTATTGTTTATTAATGTTTCATTAGAGTTGTGGTGTGGCAATTTTGATTATCAAAAGTATAGTAAAGTCCGCTTTTTTGACTACCAACTAAGTGTACTGTTTGGTAGTGTTTCATTAGGGTTGTGGTGTGTACAATGTTGGCTACCAAAAGTGTAGTAAAGTCCGCTTTTTTGACTACCAACTAAATGTAGTGTTTATTAGTGTTCTATTAGTGTTG
The DNA here is from genome assembly GCA_024613145.1 of Pisolithus marmoratus. NCBI lineage: Eukaryota > Fungi > Basidiomycota > Agaricomycetes > Boletales > Pisolithaceae > Pisolithus > Pisolithus marmoratus. The sequence continues at coordinate 18,282 of JANFAE010000555.1, read as the reverse complement.
TGGTGTGTAGACTCTTGACTACCAAAAGTGTAGTAAAGTCCGCTTTTTTGACTACCAACTAAGTGTAGTGTTTGGTAGTGTTTCATTAGGGTTGTGGTGTGTACACTCTTGATAATTAAAAATGTAGTAAAGTCCGCTTTTTTGACTACCAACTAAGTGTATTGTTTATTAATGTTTCATTAGAGTTGTGGTGTGGCAGTTTTGATTATCAAAAGTGTAGTAAAGTCCGCTTTTTGACTACCAACTAAGTGTACTGTTTATCAATGTTTCATTGGTGTTGAGGTGTGTACAATTCCAATTACCAAAAGTGCAGTAAAGTCCGCATTTTTGACTACCAACTATATGTAGTGTTTATTAGTATTTCATTAGTGTTGTGGTGTGTACAATTCTGATTACCAGAAGTGTAGTAAACTCCGCTTTTTCGACTACCAACTAAGTGTAGTGTTTGGTAGTGTTTCATTAGGGCTGTGTTGTGTACACTTTTGATTACCAAAAGTGTAGTGAAGTCCGCTTTTTTGACTACCAACTGAGTGTAGTGTTTATTACCATTTCATTAATGTGGTGGTGTGTACACTTTTGCTTACCAGAAGTGTAGTAAATTCCGCTTTTTTGACTACCATCTAAGAGTAGTGTTTTCATTAGTGTTCAACTAGGCATTTCCTAATCAATGTTCGCATTTTTGACTACCAACAAAAGTGTACCTTTGGTTACCAAACATTGTAGTAAACTTACATATTTCATTAGCAAATCCGAAGTCTCCTTGATTAGTAAGCAGGTTCCCCCTTCCCCGCAGCCTAGGCCTTCCCCACATTGTGGCTGTGTCATTCATTGTACCTAATTACCACTTCCTCCCACTCCGCTTTTTTGATTATGTAAGCAAAAATGCGGCCTTGCCTGCCTTATTTCTGCCTCACCACACTGCCTCCTTTTATTGTACCATGTTCTAATGTATCCAAATCAATTTGGCACACTGTAGGCCTTATTCCCACGCCTAAATCTGATCCAATTTAAGTTATTACATGCTTGTACAAGTAAATAGGGCAAAAATGCGAAATCTGTTCCCCCATTTGCAGTTCTTGACATATTGCCATGAAACCTTCAACCCATACCCACCCTGCATATGGCTACAACATTGTAAATTTCCAAATCCTCACAGCAACCCTCTCTTGAGATATAATCAGTTCTCCTCCTCCTCCCCTGTATGTACTTTAGGCCTGCATCCTGACTCCTGTGATGAATTCTGCTGCCCTGGATGGATGGAGGGTGCAGGGTACAATGTTCCTGTGAAAGCATTTGGGTGGTTTAGATGCCAGATAAGATGTGAGTCCGCTTTTTCACCTTTTTCTTCAGAGGGTTACCATACATCACCCATATTCATAATATATCCTTTAATTGCAAGGCAAGCTCCTTGGCATGTATCTCTACATATATGCAAGGTTTCATGAGCATACAATAAGTATTGAAGGTACTGGAAGGCTGCCGAGGTTGTTGGACCGTGGGAAAGCTGCCGAAGATTTTAGGAGACTTTCATAACATATCAAAATCCTATCACAGCACACCATGCCCCCTGCTAATGATGAAAATAATGTCATATCCAGACTGCTACATGTGGTTCACACCATCCATGACCATTTCCATGCCCCATATCAACCCATACTGTGTGCAGGGCAAGAATAGACCATTAGTGTCCTTCAGTCTGCTAGCAAGTATTTGCAGCATACTTGAGCACCATTTTGCACCCTGGACAGTTGTGTGCCCCAAGTCATAAAATAAGCACTGAAAATATATTCAGAGGGGGCCACATATGAATTCCCCAAAGTTTCTTCCCCTCAGGGGCACTGGGTGGTGTGTTGTGATAGGATTTTGATATGTTATGAAAGTCTCCTAAAATCTTCGGCAGCTTTCCCACGGTCCAACAACCTCGGCAGCCTTCCAGTACCTTCAATACTTATTGTATGCTCATGAAACCTTGCATATATGTAGAGATACATGCCAAGGAGCTTGCCTTGCAATTAAAGGATATATTATGAATATGGGTGATGTATGGTAACCCTCTGAAGAAAAAGGTGAAAAAGCGGACTCACATCTTATCTGGCATCTAAACCACCCAAATGCTTTCACAGGAACATTGTACCCTGCACCCTCCATCCATCCAGGGCAGCAGAATTCATCACAGGAGTCAGGATGCAGGCCTAAAGTACATACAGGGGAGGAGGAGGAGAACTGATTATATCTCAAGAGAGGGTTGCTGTGAGGATTTGGAAATTTACAATGTTGTAGCCATATGCAGGGTGGGTATGGGTTGAAGGTTTCATGGCAATATGTCAAGAACTGCAAATGGGGGAACAGATTTCGCATTTTTGCCCTATTTACTTGTACAAGCATGTAATAACTTAAATTGGATCAGATTTAGGCGTGGGAATAAGGCCTACAGTGTGCCAAATTGATTTGGATACATTAGAACATGGTACAATAAAAGGAGGCAGTGTGGTGAGGCAGAAATAAGGCAGGCAAGGCCGCATTTTTGCTTACATAATCAAAAAAGCGGAGTGGGAGGAAGTGGTAATTAGGTACAATGAATGACACAGCCACAATGTGGGGAAGGCCTAGGCTGCGGGGAAGGGGGAACCTGCTTACTAATCAAGGAGACTTCGGATTTGCTAATGAAATATGTAAGTTTACTACAATGTTTGGTAACCAAAGGTACACTTTTGTTGGTAGTCAAAAATGCGAACATTGATTAGGAAATGCCTAGTTGAACACTAATGAAAACACTACTCTTAGATGGTAGTCAAAAAAGCGGAATTTACTACACTTCTGGTAAGCAAAAGTGTACACACCACCACATTAATGAAATGGTAATAAACACTACACTCAGTTGGTAGTCAAAAAAGCGGACTTCACTACACTTTTGGTAATCAAAAGTGTACACAACACAGCCCTAATGAAACACTACCAAACACTACACTTAGTTGGTAGTCGAAAAAGCGGAGTTTACTACACTTCTGGTAATCAGAATTGTACACACCACAACACTAATGAAATACTAATAAACACTACATATAGTTGGTAGTCAAAAATGCGGACTTTACTGCACTTTTGGTAATTGGAATTGTACACACCTCAACACCAATGAAACATTGATAAACAGTACACTTAGTTGGTAGTCAAAAAGCGGACTTTACTACACTTTTGATAATCAAAACTGCCACACCACAACTCTAATGAAACATTAATAAACAATACACTTAGTTGGTAGTCAAAAAAGCGGACTTTACTACATTTTTAATTATCAAGAGTGTACACACCACAACCCTAATGAAACACTACCAAACACTACACTTAGTTGGTAGTCAAAAAAGCGGACTTTACTACACTTTTGGTAGTCAAGAGTCTACACACCACAACACTAATAGAACACTAATAAACACTACATTTAGTTGGTAGTCAAAAAAGCGGACTTTACTACACTTTTGGTAGCCAACATTGTACACACCACAACCCTAATGAAACACTACCAAACAGTACACTTAGTTGGTAGTCAAAAAAGCGGACTTTACTATACTTTTGATAATCAAAATTGCCACACCACAACTCTAATGAAACATTAATAAACAATACACTTAGTTGGTAGTCAAAAAAGCGGACTTTACTACACTTTTGATGATCAAAACTGCACACACCACAACACTAATGAAACACTACCACACATTACACTTAGTTGGTAGTCAAGAGGGTGGACTTTACTACATTTTTGGTAGTCCAGGGTGTACACACCACAACCCTAGTGGAACACTACCAGACACTGCACTTAGTTGGTAGTCAAAAAGGCGGACTTTACTACACTTTTGGTAATCAAGGGTCTACACACCACAACAGTAGTAGAGCACTAGTAGACCCTACACTTAGTTGGTAGTCAAAAAGCGGACTTTACTACACTTTTGGTAATCAAGAGTCTACACACCACAACACTAATAGAGCACTAATAAACCCTACACTTAGTTGGTAGTCAAAAAAGCGGACTTTACTACACTTTTGGTAATCAAGAGTCTACACACCACAACACTAATAGAACACTAATAAACACTACATTTAGTTGGTAGTCAAAAAAGTGGACTTTACTACACTTTTGGCAATCAAGAGTCTACACACCACAACACTAATAGAACATTAATAAACACTACATTTAGTTGGTAGTCAAAAAAGCGGACTTTACTACACTTTTGGTAATCAACAGTCTACACACCACAACACTAATAGAACACTAATAAACCCTACACTTAGTTGGTAGTCAAAAAAGCGGACTTTACTACACTTACATATGGTAATCAAGAGTCTACACACCACAACACTAATAGAACACTAATAAACACTACATTTAGTTGGTAGTCAAAAAAGCGGACTTTACTACACTTTTGGTAATCAAAATTGTACACACCACAGCACTAATGAAACACTACCAAACACTACAAATATTAGTTGGTAGTCACACAAGTGGACTTTACTACATGTTTGGTAATCAAGAGTGTACTCACCACAGCACTAATTAACCACCACCACATGCTACATTTATTTGGTAGTCAAACATGCAGACTTTACTACACTTTTGGTAATCAAAACTGTACACACCTCAACACTAATGAAACATCAATAAATGGTACATTTAGTTGGTAAAAAAGCAGACTCTACTACACTTTTGGCAATCAAGAGTGTGCATACCACAACACTAATGAAATGCTTCCAAACATTACACTTGGTTGGTAGTCAAAAAAGCAGACTTTACCACACTTTTGATAATCAAAAGTGTACACACCACAATGCTAATGAAATACCAATAAACACTACACTTATTAGGCAGTCAAGAATGCAGACTTTTACAACACTTTTGACAATCAAAGTGTATACACCCCTTCACTAATCAAACACTAATAAACACTGAACTCGTTAGGTAGTCAAAAATGCAAAGTGTACTACACTTCACTAATTAAACCCTAATAAACACTGCACATCCTCAGCAGTCAAAAAAGCAAAGTTTATTGCAGTGTCGGTAATCAACAGTGCACACCACACTTCACTAATCACACACTAATAGATACTACACTTTTGGTAATCAAAAGTGTACCCAACACTTCACTAATCAAAAACTATAAACATTACACTTAGTTGGTAGTCAAAAAAGCAGACTTTGCTACACTTTTGGTAATCAAAAATGTACACAACACAACAATAATGAAACACCGGTCAACACCACTGCTCACTTGCTAATCAACTTTTGTTAGTCAACACTACCACACATTTGCTAATCAACTGCATTACACATTTGTTTGTCAGCACTTCTGCACATTTGCTAGTCAAGTACACTACACTTTGGGTAGTCAACCCTACTGCACATTTGCTAATCAAGTACACTACACCTTTGATACCCAATGCTAGTACACTTTTGCTAATCAACTACACTACAATTTTGTTAGACATTGCTACCACACAATTTGCCAATCAACATTCTTGTTTGTCAACACTGCTACTGCACATTTGATAGTCAAGTACACCACACCTCTGATAGCCATGCATTTGTTAAATAACCACACCACACTTCTGGCAGTCAACATGACCACACACTCACTAATTCAACTACACTACATTTTTGCTTGTCAACACTACCACACATTTGCTAATCAATTTCACTACTCTTTTGTTTGTCAATGCAAGCATGCATTTGCTAATCAACCACACTACACTTTGGTAGTTGATACCCTATACTTTGGTCTCCAACAAAGTGGGATGCTATACATTTGCTAATCAATTGCACTTTGCTTTTGGTAGTCTGGAATGCAGACACTACTATCATTTGCTAATCAAGTACCTGTCTATATTCCCTAATTAAATATGCTATACTTCTGGTAATTATTTGAGAATGTGAGTGGGTGTTTGGAGTGGTTGGAGAGTACTAGGGGAAAGCATGGGGTGATCAGATGGGTCAGACTACACAGTGGGTGAGGATGGGGGAGGGTGGGGTCCCTCTGAGGCTGGCATGGGACATACCATGTGCTGGTGGGATGTCCCATAGTAGCCTCTGAGGCTGCCATGGGACATCCCATTTGTGGGTGGGATGTCCCACCATAGTCTCTGAGGCTGTAGTGGGACATCCCACTTGCCTTCAGAAATGTAGATGGGATGTCCCATAATAGCCTCTGAGGCTGCCATGGGACATCCCATTTGTAGGTGGGATGTCCCACCATAGCCTCTGAGGCTGTAGTGGGACATCCCACTTGCCTTCAGAAATGTAGATGGGATGTCCCATAATAGCCTCTGAGGCTGCCATGGGACAGCCCATTTGCCAGTGGGATTTCCCACCATAGCCTGTGAGGCTGTCATGGGACATCCCACTTTGCCTTCAAAGATGTAGATGGGATGTCCCATAGTAGCCTTTGAGGCTGCCATGTGACATCCCATTTGCTTTCAATGGTGTATGTTGGATGTCTCAGAACAGCCTCAAAGAAAAGCACCAGAATGGAGGATACAGAATGTAGGGTGAAATGGCAATCATATGTAGTAGTGAAATCTAGCCAGTCAGTGTCTGGCTGTGGGCATTTTCTGTTAGAGAGTAATTAATCATTCTGATGTAGTGAGTGGACTGGTATACTTGACATTTGGTGGCCCACATGTTGCTCCACTGCACTACATTACCATAAACCATCTTGTTGTGTTCAGTCAGATCTATATCCAGCTGCTTGCTTGCTTCTCATATTACTGACCTTCACATGTGGAATTGGATGTATGTTACTTCTTGATGCTGGTTGTGGAGGGCATTCCAAGGTATGGCTTGCCAAATCTCTTTCCTAGCTTCACATGTATATTATGGTCATGATGGTGCCTGATCATGATAGCAATGTTCTCCTCAGAAGCATGATTTGTAATGCTAATATGGCTGCACTGTTTGGGAAAGGGACCCCAGACACCTAAGGCAACAATGGGATGTCCCAAATTATTGCAAATCCCAGGGCAGGGAACATGGGGAATCCCATCTAATCCAGTGCCTAGAAACATGTTTTGCCCTGGGACATGAATGGATGTCCCTGGGATGACCTTGGTCCAAGAGGCATTTAGCTTGAATGGTTTGGAGAAACTATTCAGCCTAAATGCTTACAGAAAAGGGTTACCTGAAGTGAATGTAGCCCTTCCCATATTCAGGTGGGATGTCCCACAGCATTGATGGGCTTTCCATACTCCACTGGGATTTGCCATGGCTAGGCTGGGAAATTCCAAGCATGTCACAGAGAATTTGGGAGTGCCCATGGCAAAGCTGGGAAAGGCCCAGCACATCAATGGTAAACCCCACACCCAGATGGGACATCCCAAATATTGGATGGGAAGTCCTAGAGAAATGTAGGCCTTAACATATTCTGGTGGGATGTCCCATGGCATGGCAAGGATTGTCCCAGTGTATCCATGGGGCATCCCACACCATGTTTGGCCTTTCCATACTCCATTGGGAAATCCCACATCATTGGGGGACATCCCATAATCCAGTGGCATTGCCCATGGCAAGGCTTGGAAAGGCCCAGCACATCAATGGGAAACCCCACATCCCAGACAGGACAGGATCCCAAATATTGGATGGGAAGTTCCCACAGAAATGTAGGCCTTCCCATGTTCAGGTGGGACATCTGTTGGTGATTCTCCAGGTTGTGTTGGCAATTCTCTCACTTCAGTCAACCCCCAAAGGAGACCTATTAGGTCTATATATTTTTACAGGTGTATATACCTGATAGGTCTACTGGGGTTGGGAATTCCTGGCTGGTGAATCACCATGCCTGGAGATTCACCAAAGACACCATAGAGTGGCAGGGGTCCACATGGGTGTTTCTTCAGCTGAAAATGGACCTCAAAGATGGTGATATAAAGCATTGTGCAGCATAAAATAGACCTTATTTGGGGACAACATGGGGCTTTGTCCAGTCTAAAAATAGACCTTAGTGTGGATCATATGGGACATTCTCCAGTCCAGAATAGACCCTGGTATGGATCATGTGGGACATTCTCCAGCCTAAAAAAGACCTTAATGTGGATCATGTGGTAGATTCTCCAGCATAAAATAGTAATGACTGAAAATACTGGCCAGACCAGGGATTGAACTGGGTCCTCCCACTAGTACTGGGGTGCCTTACCACTAGGCTACCTGACCATTCCTACCCTGTCTAGAGTGTGGATTCTCATCTCAACAAATAGAGCTCAGTGTGGATCATGTGGAACATTCTCCAGGTTCAAATGGGCCTCAGAGTAGGTGCTATGGAGCATTCTCCAGTCAAAAATAGACATTATTGTGGCACCTTCTCCAGTTGCAAATGGACCTTCACCAGGCTATGTTGGCAATTCACCAGGCTATGGAGTAGTCCCTGTTTTCTGGGGGACCAAAAGTGTAGTGTAGTTGGTTAGTAAATGTGGCTACCCAAGTGTCCAAAGTTGATTAGCAAAAGTATAGTAGTCAGCAATTTTGACTATCAATGTGTGTTAGCCAATGTGTAATAGTGACTACATCTGTTGATTACAGAGTGTGTAGTGTAGTTGATTAGCAAATGTATGGTAGTGACCACATTTTTTGAATACCAAAGTGCAATGTAGTTGATTAGCAACTGTGTAGTAGTGACCAATTTTTTTGACTACCAAAAATGTAGTCTACTTGATTAGTGAAAGCATAATAGACACTACTAGGAATATCCTAATTGATTTTTGCATGTTTGACTACTGAACAAAGTGTACACTTTATTAGCAAACATGTATTAGTCTGCATTTTTCACTACCATAATGTAGTGGACACTACTTGGAATGTCCTAATCAATTTTTGCACTCTTGACTACCAAATTGCAGTGGGCCTGACTAGGAATGTCCTAATCAATCTTTGCATTTTTGACTACTGAACAAAGTGTACACTTCAGGGACAGTCTAGAAAGGAGCAAGGTCACTCTCAACCTTCTCAAACTTAAATCTCATCTGGCAACTTGTCTATGATAATTAGGATTTAGAAACCTAAGTACATGCTAGGTAATAATAAAAAAACTGACTAATCAATAAAACCTCACTAAAAAGCAAATGAACAATATGAGAAACAAAGAATAAAGGTAAATTCCCCCAGTAGGGAAAATCCATTCCCTATATCTCCCCATCACTTAAATATCAACTGTCCTCAGTTGAGGTTCACTGTTGAACAGTAGGGGGAGGAAAGAAGGGGAGAGCACTGCAAGATAGCAGCTCAGGCGATTGACATGAAACAGTAGGAACCAACAGGGGACATGAGGGTGAACACAGAAAAAAAAGAACTGCATGAATCAGTCAATCTGTTCCTGAGATATTGGCAAAACCATGCAGACCACCCCCTATGAGCAGAAAATTTGAATATCTCTGCAACCATTGCACTGTGACTTAATGCACATCATTGGAGAGAGCCCTTTGAGAGTAGAATAAGGTCCTGGAAAAGTGAGAGGTACAGTGGCAGAATGCAGGAGATATTTCATATGGTGTCATATGGTGATGAGGCAGGGGGAGGAGAATGGATCACCAAATGACAACCATGGGGCCAGTGGACACGAAAATTTGGGATGATTCTACATGGATGGGAGAGCTTGGTGGAAAAATAATCTCACTGATCAGACCATCTGAACCTGAGTTATCACCAAAGTTGTTTTGTACCCCTCCAGAAGCAGGCTCAGCCCTATCTCAAGAACAGTGGCATAGAACTTGATGGTAGGGCAGTCAACAGGGTCGGATTTGCGAGGAGAACACAGGTTCCCATTTGCAAGAGGAATGGCCAAGAAATGAGGGAGATATGTCACCAGGAATGAATGCCAGTATGCCTGAACACAGAAATGTAGATATCTCTTGAACTGCTGAGTGCATTACCACAAAGCAGATACCATCAGATAGTTGTGAGCAAGTGTCACAATCATGCAACTCCTGGCTGTCATGTTTGCTAATTGACATTACTTCCAGTTGATAGCCTTCTCCCAGTATGTATATCACTGATCTATGGACTCCAGAGCTCAGGCTCCAGCACACTGCCCTTCCTTTGTTCAGTATATGGTTTTGTAGGTTTCACTTTAGCATAGCTTCCCTGTTCTGTAGTACCTGTTTCAGCCACTGGTGGTCTGGCCTTTGACCACCTGGTCGGAAGGTTGTTCACTCTGTACATAGCTTTAGTACTATGGATTACCAATACTGCCAGTACTCTGGCATTGGTACTTCTGGCACTTAGGTATATAACCCATGTACTTACTTCTGTAGATACTTAGTGATAATATTGACTTGAGCTTCCAAGTCAAACCCCAAGCTCTCTGTACCTCTCTGCTCTGTTCCTTGCTTAGTCACTTGGCATACCCAGAACCTATCCAAGGGCCCAGTTCACGAGCTGAGGCCAATACAGGTGTTGTGCCAACTCCATAGGTCCTGGAACTCACAATCCCCTTGCTGGAACTATGCTGGTACTCATTTTCCTGGTCTGGACCTAGCCCTTGGAACCTGGTTCTAACAGCAAGTAGTATAACTGTGAAAAAAAACTGCAAGGCCCAGCATGAAAATGGGTGAGATACACTGTCCTGATCTGCCCAACCCTGTTTGAACACAAAAACTCAAATTACTTCAGAACTGTGAATGTGGACACTACATCTTGTTTATTGTCTGGTAGGAATCATCTAGTAGAGTCACATCTAAAAAAACAAACAATTTGGATGGGAATTGCATGAGTTATGCCCCAAACATGGTAGGGGGTGGAGGAAGGGTATGCACTGACAAATAATGGCTCAGTGTGGTGACACAAAATGCAGGGGAATACTCAAGAGGAGTGTTGAGAGGCTGGAGAATGAAGAAACACAAAGAACCATGCACCCAATCCTCAGTTATTCCAATCCTTGTCCTACAGGGCCTTTCTCCAGAAAATAGCAGATATCTCCAGAAGTGCTGAGGCAGACATGATGAAAAATATATCATTCACAAGGTCTCATCAAGTAGGATCAGGATCTCAAAAAGCGAGAGGTCCAGTGTAGTAGGGGAGCCTGGGGTGGCAAGCAGGACAGAGGCTTAGTCAGTGAGGGTAGAACATGGGCACATGTGTACAGATGATGTAACTCATTGGATCACATCACAACAAGGCAACTTAGCTGTTCCATCATGGTGACGATAGTAGATTCAACACACACTGTAGCACCACACCACCATATCACTGCACACTGCAGAGTCCCTGAACCAATGCTACTGAGTTAGACCATGCAGACAATGCATGATGAAAATGTGTCAAAGAAAATAAAAAGCTGTGTACTAGTACAATGACCAACAGGACTGACCAAACTGTCTCACAGGCTATGCAACCATGACACCAGGAGACACTTTGTACAACTAATCATTGCAACTAATTAAGTACTACTAAGGGGCAGTTTATATTCCAACACTTAGGACCTTACAGGTCCTCCAAAGAATGAAAGAACTCTCTCTCCCATCTAAGTTAGAAAAATGCCATTTCAACCTCCCTGAGGTGGAATACCTTGGAACGATCATCAAACAGAACACTGTCACCATGGACCCTGTCAAAGTCCAGGGAATTGCCAATTGGCCAACCTCAAGGAAATGTGGTCCTTCCTGGAATTTGCAAACTTCTACAGAAGATTTATCCCTTATTACTCCAATATCACATGACCCCTCATCAACCTAACCAAGAAAAGTGCAGCCTGGGATTGGTCAAAGAAGGGAGAAACAGCCTTCCAATCTCTAAAGAAGGTGTTCATGAGCAAACCAGTCCTTCTTATGCCTGACCCTTCCAAACCATTTGCCATCTCCACTGATGCCTCTAAATATGCCACAGGATGTGCATTTATCTCTCAGTCATTCAACCCTGCTGAACAAAACTATGACATCTATGAAAGGGAACTCATAGGGGTCATTAGAGCCTTAAAGACCTGGTGGCACTACCTACCTGCAAGGAACCCCTACCCCAGTTCAAGTTCTTACTGACCACAAGAACCTCACATACAGTGTCTCAAAAATGTAATGCACAGCATTACCTAATCTCATTTTTGACCTTCTCCTCCCCAACCCAAGCAGTATATGGCATCATTTTGGGCTTGTTTTATAGCTAGAAGCATGTAGTTTATGGTTGTAAGAAGTATAATGGGCAAAGTTGCCATCCAGAAACTTGAGGAGACTATCTTTCTGAGAAGTGCTGTGCAATTCTTTTTTGGATCAGGTGTGGACTAGATTGCATCAAGCATAGCAAGATCAATTCACAAGATATTACCACCAACTGTCTAGTACTTAGTGTGACCTCCCTTCACCTTCAAAACTGCCTGAACCTGACTGTCAAGACCAGTTCTCAATGGTCTCTGAGAAGTCCAAGGTCAGAGGTATGAGAAGGGTAGAGTCTGGAGGGTCAGAGTTAGTGTACAACTATGTACACTATGACCTGCAGAGTTCCTGAGGTCAGAGTAGTCAGAGAGGAGTGAGATTGATGAGTATCTCATTTGATATTCAAACTGAGGTGTTACAACATATGTACAAGGGCTTGTATACTATAGAGAACATTCCAAGGCAATGTCTGGGTAACAAAACTCTGGAGGGGGGTATGGAATGTTGACAAGGTACAGGTAAGCTGTACCAGATCATCAGACAATCCAAAAGTCCAAGGGTTAGTCAGAAAGTACTGAAAAGGCTAATCACTTAGTGGCAGAAGGAAACTAATCTAAATATGGAATGGAATGGAGTAACTAGATCAAAACTATAAACAGAGATGGAGCAGAGTTGCAGAATGGACTCCCAAGAGGCTGGACTGAACCAGAAGCACTCAGACTCAGGCCCAGACTATGCATGCATGTCACAGATGTGACAGTATCCCCCTCTTAGGGCTGAGCCCTCGAGGCATTGCAGTGTCTTTGCATGCATGTTTGGTTTTCAAGGTCTGCATTGTCAGAGTCTGAGATTTTTTCATAGAAGCAAAGACTCAATGGAGTTCATGTAAGTCTCAACTCCCATTTTTCAAAACATCATGTCCTCACCTTTGACAACCATTTCTACCACCAAACCAGCCATTGTGGACTGGTCTACCCTGACCATCCATGTGACAGAGTCCAAGAAGTGTACAGCAATGACCATGACCCCCCAAGGTGGAGAAAGACAAAAGTGCCAGAAGAGGGTCACACAGTCTGGGGAAGCTGGGGACAGTGACAACAAAGCTATGGATGATATGCTGGAGGTGGAGATCATCCAGAAGCCACAGACACTTTGGATGCTGCCACCTCATCAAGACCCCATTGCTGAGGTGTTGGACAGGTGACTGGGGGAGATTGTTCAGGCAATCAACAAGAACATGGTGGTCATGAGGTTGGTGTCCAAGGACATGTGAGACCTCACATCAGGAAAAACTGACAGTGCAATATTTGTTATAGACTGGAATAGTGCATCACTATCTGATATATAGTGAACTATAGCACTATTTTACAGCAGTTTGCAAAAGTTCATGGAAAACCCAAAAATCAGTTTCGACAGCTGATAAGGACCCCAGATGCAGCCCTAGTCACATTTGGTAGATAGTGTTATTAGTCAGTGTTGGTGGCCAAATACACCAAAAGTACTTGTTGTTGAATGCTCCTACCATACTGCTGATCAATTGAACAGAAAACTCCTCTCATGCCTTGCAAAGGCATCTCAGACAGCCTAAAATGTCATGTTCCAGTCCTCTACTATGAGGGCTACACTGTCAAGGATATCTGCCATGTCCTTGGTATCAAGAAATCCTTAGTTTACAAGGTCCTCAACCAGTATCAGCAAATCAGTTCCATCAGAAATCCTCACAGGTACTCATGCATGGTGGGTCACCCTCATTCCCTCAGCCAAGATGACTGCACCTTCCTTTCTGCCATCATCAACCACCAGAGGTCCATCTACTTGGACAAGTTGCAGAGTGAGTTACAGCTCAAGCACAATGTCCAGGTCACTCTTTTGACACTCTCCACACCCTCCAGCATCTAGGCATTACTTGCAAGGTCATTTCTGCCCATGCCTATGAATGGAACGAGCTACTACAAGCTATGTACATGAACTGGATTGCTGAAGAATCACCTGATGCCAACATGCTGATGTTTGTCAATGAGGCTGTGAAGGATGAGCACACAGTATTCAGGAGATACAGGCATTCACCCCAGGGCATTCATTGTGTCAGTCAGAGGCACTTCATCCATGGAATGTGTTACTCTATCATTCCTGTTCTTACCCTCAATGGCATCATTGCCTATGACATTATAGAAGGTCCTGTCAATATGGAGAAATTTCTCAAATTCCTCAAAGAACAAGTGGTGAGTTTAGAATCTTATACTAGTCTTCTTATCATTTTACAATCTGCACAGATGCCCTTCACCAAACCTTACCCTGGCCCTTGCAGTGTCCTTGTAATGGACAACTGCCACATCCACCACAGTGATGAAGTCCATTGTCTAGTGGAAGAGGAAAATCATAAGTTGATGCCAACCTAAATAATGAATAGTGTTGATATTTTTTTAGTTTGTAAACTCATCTATCTCCTGGCATACTTGCTGGATTATAACCCAATCAAACAAGCATTCTCTGCCATCAAAAGTTACCTCTGCCATCATTCCAGCAACTCCCTGTTGGTGTCCATAGTCCATGCATGTCAGAGCATCACACCTGACAAGGCCAAGGGTTATTTCAGGGCTTCTGGGTACATAGCCTGATGTACTTATATTTGTTTCTTGTGCCACTGTCCCAATCTCAGTTGTTGTTGCACACATGTGATCCTTGAAGTCAACAAAAAAAGTCTAGATGTCAACTAAGCTAGCTATGACATCGATACACTGCAACAGACAAGTGTGAAGTCAAAAATGAAAAAAAGGAGCACAGTATGAGAAAAAATGACCATGGCCACTGCTTCTACATATTGCAGAGATAAAAAAGATCATGGTCACAATCTGCAGGCTCACCATTATCATCGCAATACTGCTCATACAAGACACATTTCTTGGCAGGTTGCTCTTGAGTTTCAACAGCAGAGGTTGATGTAACTGTGTCACTTTGCTTGCACTTTGCATCAGGGCCATTCCACCATGCAGTACTTCCTTTCTTCAAGTGGATGACATTGCCAGCAGAGATACCAAGGTCAGAGAGGAATTTGTTGTCCACATCCTGTAAAATGTCCAGCCCAATCCCATGCAGTGCAAGTGCAGACTTGTATGATAAAGCATAGTGAACACCAAGGCTTGTCTCAGCATACTGGAGGAAGCAGGCAAGTTGAGAGGGAGAGGGAACAGGTGGTGATGATGTGGTGGCTTCCTGACTTCAAGGAGGAGTGCATGGTATGGCAGAACTCAGAAGCATTGCTAACTGGCCAATAAGGAGGCCAGATTGGGTGAGCATCTGTAATGAAAGCACCAAAGTCAAAGAATTGATATTGACAGATGGTGATAGCAAATGAGTTGGAGCCTTGCATGCAGGGTGGAGGACTGGCACTTTGTTTGCAATGTCAAATGATGGAATATTTGGGGGGACATTGATTGTTGCCTGCCCATCCTCCTAAGCAAGACAATCTTCAGAAATACAGTTGACAATGTGAACCAAAAACTTATGAGTGCAAGACATCAATCATGGATCATAGCAGGGGTCAAGGGAATGGCTCCAAGGGGACCAATGTATGTGAGCCCTTCATCATGTTCATTCCTATATGCCTTCTCCAATTTCAAGTGCCACCAAGTGAGACGATGGTCAAGGTCTGCTTTCCTAGTATGGCTTTGACTTTCCTGTAGTTTTGCTGTTAGCCATTGTCAATGAAATATGAATATACATACCATATTGCCATCAGTGCTGGGTTCAGAGTCATTCCCAGACCCAGTGCCAGTCACCTGCAAGATGTGGGGAAGCTTCTTGATGTGTTGCATGTCAATGAAGACCTTCACAGTGGGTAGGATATTGTCAGAAATCTTCTTCACCATTTCCTTGTAGTCATTCTGATTATCAACATTGATTGCATTGCTCAACTGCTGCCTGAAGTGAAAGTTAGAAGTATGATGAAGAGAAGAAAAAGAGAATGAATGCCTTGGCCTTTGGTGGGATGTACTTGAGTGGAAAATGCTTCTTGTTGCTGACCTGATAGTTTGTGAGACCATGCTTGAGGAGGATACTGCACAAGAAGTCGAGGTAATTGGAGTTGTCAGGAGCAAAGAGAAGCTCCTTCATTTTCATAGACTTCTCTTCCTTAGATGCCATTTTCCCTCACAATGTCTTCTTGACCTTTGAATAGACAGTCAGTGAGATAGAGAAGGCTTTTGTAGATTATAATCATTCTCCAGTGTCAGCAACTGCGACATGGCAGTAAGAAGGCATGAGACAAAGAGTGCTACAATACAATCTACCAAATGTGACTAGGGCTCCACCTGGGGTCCTTATTGGCTGTCAAAACTGATTTTTGGGTTTTCCACAAACTTTTGCAAACTGCTGTAACTATAGATCATGATGTCATAATGAAAGTTGTAGGGTTAGGTCACAGGATCATGGGAATATGCTTACCTCATTGATATGCCCAAAAATGGGTGAGAAAATTGCAAAATACAAAAATAAATTGATGTCTCAAAAAATATTTTTCAAAGATGTCATAATGAAAGTTGTAGTACCTGACAAGAGGACCATGGAGGTATGCTTACTTCATCTATCTGTGCAAAAATGGTAGAGATATAGACAAAATACAATTAGAGTTGTGTAATCTCCATTTTTATTACCAAAAGTGTAGTGTGCACTTTTTTGATTTGTTTGGTTGTGTTTGATCAGAAAAGTGTAGTGTAGTGTCCTGACAGCACAATATTTGTCATATACTGAAATAGTGTGCAATTATTGCATATGTATGGAACTATAGCAACATTATAACTATATATTGCCAGTTGCTCTAAATGTTTCCCATGTGCAAGAATAGTTACAGATCATAATATTTCTTTTATTTCATTGTTTTTTACTAGGAAAGTGGAGTGTAATGTTCGCATTTTTGACTACCAATTGATGGTAGTGTTATGTAGTCTACACTTTTATTACCACGAAGTGTAGTGTATTAAGTGTAGTGTTGTGTAGATTAGTATATAGTGACTAGGAAACATGTGGGAAATGATTGGTAAGCTAAGACTCGCACTTAGACACTTACACTGCAAGCATTTCACAATTTTTTCATCCCAAAATATGCTGAAAAAATTGAAAAAAGAGATACACTTTTATTTCAGCTGTTTTCAAAGAAAAAAGGTGAATATAATGTAATGTTTTCTTTGTCTTTTCTGCCAAAAAACATGAATTAATGGTAATGCGCATTAGGTTCTTCACTAATGGGTATTAGCATCAATCAATGTTTTTTAGTAAATCATGCAAAGAAAACAAAGTGTTATTATTGCCTTTTCTCTTTGAAAACATGTGTCAAAAAAGAGTATCTCTTTCTTCAATTTTTTTCAGCATGTTTCTCAAGAAAAGTTGTGGAAATGCTTGGCAGTGTTAAGACTTGAAGTGCTGCAGTGGCCACTGGTCATGTGACTGTGAGAAGTTGAAAATTTTGTCCATGCATGCACACACACTCAACTGCATCTCCTTTGCCCCACTTCCCACCTCTCCCCACTGCTGTCCCTCCACTGGATGAGGCTCTGTTCCAACACAAGGTAAGATCCCTGATGAGTCATCCTTCTCCCACTGACACCCCCCCCACCTAGAGCCAGCAACAGCCCACCCAGAACAGTGGCATCTGCAATGACTGGTGTGTAAGCCCCCCCCCTCCCTGGCCCTCCCTCTCTCACCCCTCCTCCTCTCTAGCTCCTCTAGCACCAACAACCACCACCCCAACCCTCCTTCAAGGTAATTTCCCTCCTCCCCTTCTCCAGTCCAGATGCTGATGCCCATTCACCCTCCCTCCTCCCCCATCCATCCCCCTCTTATGATCCATCTCATACATTGATTTATTACCAAGTAGAATTATGTGTATGTATTGTAGATATCATGCTAAATGAATTTGTTGTCTCCTTCATAAAAAGTGTGAACTAAAAGAAGCAAAAAAAAGAAGCAAAAATGGCAAAGTATGGCAACCTTTGGATGACAACATTGTTGCTCTATTTTGCTATTTATCCTCCTTTTTCACTATATGTGTCTATATGTCACAATATTTAAGGGGGGATGGTTGGGGTGCCATAGATCCCATAGTTGTCCCTATGGCATCTTTAGTGATAAATAGTGGAATATAGCAATATATAGTGATAAAGAGTGAATAATGGCACA
>JANFAE010000554.1:0-62163 GCA_024613145.1 Pisolithus marmoratus | reverse complement strand
TCCCCTATTTCCAGCAGTCCTTGAACTGATTTCAGCACCTCCTTGGCCCACAGGACCACTTTGATGGGAAGGGAAATTAGATGGGACAGGGTACTGGATGATGAGGCGGGCTGTTGTTGGGGATCTAATCCAGTCCCAGGTAACCCCACAGCAAGAACGTGGATATGTTTATGGCTGCGCAAAACGTCGTAACTAGCGCCCCGCTGTATATGTGCTGGCATAAGGGACTCGACAAGCGGCACAATGGGGACTCGAACCCAGGCCAGTCGCGCCGCTCGTGCCAGTGAGTAGTATCACCGTGCATCCCTACCCCTCTAGTGAAGTCACTTAGATTTGGGCTGAACCTGGACACCTTCAGATGCTATGACCAGGGCCAGCGCTATCTCCCGGACTGGGATTTTTCTCGCGCGGCACTCTCACATGGCAGATAATGATAATTCGACTGTGCGACCTGCTATGTACATATGGTGCCAACTATAAGGAAGTCGTGGGAAAGGGATTACTTAGTAAGCAACACTTGGCGGCCAAAATTTTACCCAGGATGGGGCAAGTTCTGTGGGAAGGTCCCGCCACCTTGGTAATTTCGATCACAAAACTCCGTGCAGTGGGTAATTAAGGTGAGTGCCACGTCGTAGGTGGCGCCACGCTCACAGAGCTTGCCAGCTCACTGGTATGCTTATGTATGTAATGGTGAGCGGCGGCACGCGACGAATGACGATCCTCACCTCGCAGTCTACTTCGGCATTCGAACGCGATTGTATGTGAAACTACGTTGATAACTGATTGAAGGTATTCGCTTCTCCATGCCAACTTGTAAGTTGTACCGTATAGGTCCATTACGGTGGACGGACGGAACGCCGATCCACCGCCTTTTCAAGTTGTCCCACGGGGCCATTAAGCCGCAGGCATTTAAGCACTTTACGAAGACTAAGCGCGTCCTTTGCATCTTTCCAGCTTTTGCACTATGGACATGGCGTCTGCGCTCGCCCCATCTATACTGCGTTTCAGGCCTTCATTTGTTCTGCCTCCGTTGTCGGCGTAGCCACAGGACTGGCCGCCATATGGGTATTATGTACGGCAATCCGGGCGTCTCGGAAGCAATTTAGGACGACGAAACTAAGGGGACCGCAGGGCACTAGTCTGCTGCTCGGGGTGAGTAAAGAGGTGTTCGAATCGCTCGATACGGGGGCGATATTCGAGGCATGGTCCAAGGAGTACGGTGTGGCATATGAAATCCCTATGATCTACGGACAGAAGAGAATCATTCTTTGCGACCCGAAAGCAGCAGCATATCTCCTTGCTAGAGATACATGGTCGTACGTGGGCACTCCGGGGCACAAAGAACACCTGGTGCGGACGGTGCGTCACGATTTCAGTACTTGCGTGCTTCCATGATTCCTTCATCCCGGGATCCCCAGATAGGAAGAGGGCTGTTCTGGGCCGAGGGCGAGTCACACCGAAGGTATAGTACTCCCCGGGTTTAACGCATTATCACGCACCAAAGATGGATTTCTGTATCTTCAGGCAGCGACGATCCATAGCACCTTCATTCAATTCTGCTGCCATTCGAGAGTTATGTCCTGTTATCCATAGAACGGTCGATAGGGTAAGCAAATGCAATTACGCCTATCTTAGTTAAGTTCTCAGCGTCTTTTCCTACAGCTGAAGGCAGCTTGGGAAGCAAGCATTGATGCGAACGGAAGCGGGAGTGTTGTCCTTGATGTTCAGAAATGGTATGCTGTACAGACGCTCGAAACCGTTCAGGTATCTTAACTCTGCTACAGGATGAACTACGTATCGTACGTCCGTTCCTTACAGCATGCTGCACAGCTCGTCATTCTCTTCAGCCTCGATTCCTTCGGAATTGCAGGTTTTTCCTATGACTTCGGTTCTCTTGATGGGAAACCAAACCCTATGATTTCAGTCCTTGATGCTTTCGGAGTACCCACCTCCCGAACTTTTGGGATGGTTCTGTGCTCCTTCTTTCCCTCTTTTTCCCCATGGTTCTCAATGTGCCCACCTCGCGGATTGAGATGTTTGCCAAACTCCAAGCGCGAATGTCGGAAATTTGTGACACATTAATCGAAAACGCCACAAGGCACAAGGAAGGAGTGTCGAATGAACAAGGTTCCACAATCAGTTTGCTGCGTACGCCCCAGTCGTCGTGTTACTTGCACCCCTTAACTAATGCGTCAATTAGTGAAGGCAGAAGATGGAGATTCCGGCTGGCGTGTCACCCGGGAGGAAGTCTTGTCGCAGGCGAGAGAGTTGTGATTTGTTCTGACAGTGTCAACTTACTCAAGCTGCTCCTCAACAGCTTCGCACATTGGTTTTCGCATCCTACGAACCCACAGCCAGTACGCATCGTAACGGTACTGATTCGTTCTGTTACGATGTGACCATCCCTTTTAGTCATCATGACGTGGGCGTTACTTGAAATTGCACGGCACCCGGATGTTCAAACTAAACTTCGCGAAGAACTTTTGTCTTTCGGAGGAGAACCCTCATACGATCAGTTCACCGCTGGTTTCCCTTACCTCGATGCCGTAGTGCAGGAGACCCTTCGCGTTCACCCAGCTATCCAAGACTTGATACGACAAGTATGTAGACTCGTGGAAGCTCCCGTTCAGCACTTGGCCTGATTTCTTTCTCATCCAGGCAAGTGAAGACGATGTTATTCCTCTGTCAGAACCTGTGTGGACCAAGTCCGGTGAAGTAGTTGATAGCATAGCTGTCGAACGTGGGACCGTGATCAGTATATCCGTCCCATACATGAACTACTCCGACGCAATATGGGGTCCGGACGCCAAAGCATTTAGACCTGAACGATGGTTAGAAGCAGACGGCGCAACGAGGAAAGCTCAGGAGGTAAAAGAGGTAAAAGGATACCGGCACTTGCTCACGTTTAGTGATGGTCCGAGGACCTGTATTGGAAAACTCTTTGCTATTGCCGAGATCAAGGTGTGTATTTATCTTGCGAGGTGTAGCGCTCACCGACGGAAGTTGGATTTTGCAGACCGTGCTTTCAGTGGTGGTTAAGAACTTTGTACTCGAGATGAGGGACGGGCCTGATACAAAAATCGAGATAGCCAGGGGGATCACACTGAGGCCCAAAGTTGCAGGAGAAGATGGCATCAAGTTACCTTTGAGGCTTAGGCAATACAAAGGTTGAAGATGTGTTTTTACAATATGCACTAGCAACTCTGCGATACTTCCACAGGGCTGTTCTAGATCCTCTGACTTCCTAGAAAAACCAGGGGTTTGCAAAAATTGCCAGCCTATCCTTTTGCCTGAATTGATTGGCATTTGTCAAAGATAATCATATATTGACCACAGAGTCCACCATGATTGAAACATAGTTCGACGTTGAACGTTGTCAACGTTCAACCTCGAGGTGACACGAGTCATGAAAAGTCAAGAGTAAACAGTTAGGCTCCATTTGGAGATCGCAGGTCTAATATTATGCACCCGATCCTACGCGGAGGTATAATAGTATAACTGAGGGAGATCAGTGCCACGTCGTAGGTGGTGACTACATCACCAGCTCATTGATACGCTCAGTGATTAATATAGGCCATCGATGTTTGATACGGTGTCAGAGCCCACAGCGACCCACTGAAGGTATGACACCACCTGCATCATGGAAACACACGACACTGGCATCTCGATGTAGTAGGCAGGCGAGAGAGTCAGTGAGGGCTTAGTCAGCAGGAGGAAGATAGCAGCACGGGACACATGTAGGATACAACACGTTCGTACAGGGCACGTACGAGGAGGAGACTGCACTGCTCCATCGGCATGCAAAATTTTACAGAAATATGTCTGTAAATTCGTTATGGCGAGGTATGTATTGATTGGAGACATTCGCTTCTTCCCAACAGAACGGCTTATTATCCTGATGAGGCGTACGTAGGTGAATAAGCAGGACACCCATCGTATTGTTCCGACCACGGCGTCATTAACGCATATATTCAATACAATCATGGTAGAGGACCGGAACAAGGACTTCCTTCGCGTCCCTCAATCTTCACTGTACGACATGGACATAGTGTCTACGTTTGTTCCCATCTACAATACGTTTCAAGCCTTCGTTCGCTCCACCTCCTTCATCGACGTAGCCACTTGGCTGGCCGTCATATGGGCACTACTTACGGTAATTCGGGCGACTGGGAAGAAATCCAGAACTACGAAACTAAGGGGACCAAAGAGTACCAGCTTGCTGTTCGGTGTGGGTAAAGAGCTGCTCGAATCACCCGATACGGGGGTGATATTTGAGGCATGGTCCAAGGAGTATGGTGTGGCGTACGAGGTTCCTATGGTCTGCGGCCAGAAGAGGATCATACTCTGCGACCCGAAAGCAATAACCCATGTTTTGTCCAGGGATACGTGGTCGTACGTGGGCATTCCAGGACACAAGGAGTCCGTTTCACGGGTGGTGCGTTACAATTTCAGTATATCTATGCTTCCATGGTTCCCTCATTCCGAGATCCCTAGGTAGGAAAGGGGCTGATATGGGCCGAAGGCGAGTCACACCGAAGGTATGATATGTCCCGGAATAACGCTTCATTCAATGCTGGATTACTGTACTTGCAGGCAGCGAAGATCTATAGCACTTTCGTTCAATTCTACTTCCACTCGAAAGTTAGGCCCTGCTATCCATAAAACCGTTGAACGAGTAAGCAAATGCAGCTATGTCTATCTTAACCAAATTCTCAGAGAGTTTACGACAGCTGAAGCTGGCTTGGGAATCAAAGATTGATACGAACGGAAGCGGGAGTGTCGTTCTTGATGTTCACAAATGGTATGTTTTCCAGAATAGACTCGAAACCGCCAAAAGTCTTAATTCCGCTACAGGATGAGCTACGTGTCGTACGTTCGTTTCCTCTAGTATTTTGGAGATCTTCTAATTATGTTCAGCCTCGATTCTTTTGGGATTGCCTGTTTTTCTTACGACTTTGGCTCTCTTGATGGTAAACCAAACTCCATGATCTCAGTCCTTGATGCTTTTGGAGCACCCTCCTCCCAGAACTTCTGGGATAGCTCTGTGCTGCTCCTTTCCATCGTTTTTCCTATTGCAATGAATGTGCCAACCTCGCGGAGCAAGTTGTTTGACAAGCTCCGCGCGCGAATGACCGAAATTTGTGACATAATAATCGATAACGCGACACGGAAGAATGAGGGAGCATCAGATAAGGAAGTTTCTACAATCGACTTGCTGTGTGCGCTACTGTGGTCTCGTACTTGTATCCTCCTGACTAATGTGTCGATCAGTGACGGCAGAAGATGAAGAGTCAGGCCAACGTATCACTAGAGAAGAAATCTTGGCGCAGGCGAGAGAATTGTGATCTGTTCTGATATCGTCAACTCACTCAAACTGCCCTCGAATAGATGCGCGTATTATTTCTTGCGTCCTATGAAACCACAGCAAGTAGGCACTGTCACAGTGGTGTAATTTGACCTGTTATAACGAGACCATCACTTCTAGCCACCATGACATGGGCGTTGCTCGAGCTGGCCCGGCACCCCCATGTTCAGACTAAACTTCGCGAAGAACTTTTGTCTTTCAGCGGAGAGCCCTCATACGATCAGCTCACCACTGGTTTCACTTACCTCGATGCCGTAGTGCAGGAGACTCTTCGTGTTCACCCGGCCGCCAAAGGCCGCATACGCCAAGTACGTAGACACATGGAAACTCACTTGGCACTTGGCTTGATTCTTATCTTTTATAGGCAGATGAAGACGACGACATTCCTCTGTCAGAGCCTCTGCAAACCAAGTCCGGTGAAGTAGTTAATAGCATAGCTGTCGAACGCGGGACGGTGATTGGTATATCCATTCCCTGCATGAACTGCTTCGAGGCGATCTGGGGTCCGGACTCTAAAGTGTTCAGACCTGAACGATGGTTGGACCCCGACGGTATAACGAAGAAAGCTCAGGAAATGAAGGGATACCGGCACTTGCTCACGTTTACTGATGGTCCGAGGACCTGTATTGGAAAACTATTTGCTGTTGCTGAGATCAAGGTAGGTGTTCATGCTGTGAGGTGTAGTGCTCACTGAGAGAAATCGGATTTTGCAGACGGTCCTTTCGGTGATAATCAAGAACTTTGTGCTCGAGATGAGAGACGGTCCGAATACACAAGTTGAATCAGTCCGGGGGATCTCATTGAGGCCTAAAGTTGCAGGAGAAGATGGCATCAAGGTACCTTTGAGGGTTACGCAATACAAGGGTTAAAGTCGTGATTATACACAACCTTACAACACGCGCCTTTGATTGATATTGCAGCTGGGCGCTCACTGTTCGATGACCATGTAAATGGGACTTTCTCACCATCGCAAGAGGAACGAATGCACTGGGTCACACTTTCAGTTCTGGCCTGTAACTACCATGGGTGGCATCGGTCTGCAGCTACCTGGGATACATCCAACGCATCCGTAGGGCTGTTCTGTGAGCACTCTGGGTTCCTAACCCAATCAGAGGTTTGAGAACATTGACAGATTTCCTTTATCTAATTGGATCGGCCTTCGTCAATGTCAGCCGTGTATCGACCGGAGAGTTCACCATTATTGGATCATAGTCTAATGTTCCAAGTCGAGACTGAAAAAACAAAGACCAAGGTGAGGATAAGAATGATTTCAACGCAATTCAGGTTACTGTTTGCTTGCCTTCACGGTGATACAGTGCACGGAATGGTATGGAAGTTCAATTGGGACCGCCACTCCAACCCACACATGGTAGCATGAGCCGATAAAGACAATATCATATCATCTGTAATAATTAAGACTGATGAAGTACTACTTATCGCCCTGCTTGCGAGCAAGGTCACCGTGCATAACAACCACGCAAACAAGTACGTGTCTACTCGGGGAATGCCACCTGGGAACAGGGGCAAATTACAGTACTAGACAAACAGTACTAGCGTGGCTTTCGCTGGTGCACCCAAGCGGCAGTGCCACCCCCTTGTTAGTGTGCGGGGGTGGACAAATGGAACACCCATCCACCATCCCGACTCCCGAAGGGGGAGGGTTCTTACTCCAAGCAAACGAATGCGTGCGACCTGTATACCATATATGGTGTAATATTTGTACTCGTCTGTCCCCATACTATCATTGGCCACCAATGCAAAACTTTTGCGAAGTCTTAAATAACTTCACAACTCAACGATTAAATTTCAAAATTTGTATTTAGGTAGATTAAGGTCTTAGCTACACCCCTCTTCCATCTGCAGGTTTGCGGTAATTGGGAGAAAATTAAGTGTAGACAAGCCGACACAATCATGTCACGCAGCTGAATGCAAAACCCATAAACTCCGACGTATTAGTCCGCATTGGCTGGACTAAATTGGACTGTGAATGTGTGAATGATGGCGCCTGATGCCCTTGTGCGGCTTTCTGTCACGCTTGAAGAATGTTTCTTGAATGCGCATAGGCCTTTCATGGTCTGCTTTGTGAATATTGATGTCTGAACACCTTCACGTGGGCCTAACTCAAATTTCCAGAAAAAATTGTGCAGTTTGCTGCCGCAGATTGGACTAGATCTTGGTTACAGGTACCTAAAATCACACATTTTGTCCTGATATCCGACTATGTTGGAAGCTCTGCGCCCCTCACAACCTCTGTTTCTTGAAGCTAAGTATCTAACCTACAGAAATACACCGTACTCCAAACGACTGCAATATTAAAATTAGTGATATTGCTGGCTGTGGAGGTCAATTTACACGTGGTGTTCGTTTCGCATCTGGGGGCCAATGATAGTAATTCCACACGTATAAGGCGAGCGCCACGTCATAGGTGGTACCAACGCTCACAGAGCTTGCCAGCTCATTGCTAAATACGTAGGAGCAGTTTTTTTACTTTTGAATTCCCAAAGCGGAAAAAGTAATGTGCGAAATTACTGATTGGCAGTGTTTGACATCAAGTAGTACTAACCTGACCTCTTACAACTTCGCAACGAAAGCACTCACAAAATGTTTGCCCTGGATGCCACTATTTCTGTCATTTGTGGGAAGGTCCACCGCCCTGACTAAGTTCCGCGGTATACGGGCTCCGTTTGGAGATCGCGGGACTCTGTTATGCAACCGACCCTACGTGGAGGTTTAATAATATAACCGAGGAAGGTCAGTGACACGTCGTAGGTGGTGACTACTCATCGCCAACTCATTGATACGCTCAGTGATTAATATTGGCCATCGATGCTTGATACGGCCTGCATCATGTAAACACAAAAATGTCAACACTGGCATCTCGGTATACAAAGTTTTACAGAAATATGTCTGTAAATTCCTTATGGCAAGGTATTTATTGATTGGAGACATTCGTTTCTTCCTAACAGCGTCTGGTAATCTTGATAAGGCCTAGGTTAACGGCGCTGAATAAGCAGAACACCTATCGTACTTGTTCCGACTACGGCGTCATTAATCGCCTATATTTAATATAATCATGATAGAAGACGGGAACAAGAACTTCCTTCGCATCCCTCAGCCTTCACAGTACGACATGGACACAATGTCTACGTTTGTTCCCATCTATAATGCGTTTCAAGCCTTCGTTCGCTCCGCCTCCTTCATCGACGTAGCCACTTGGCTGGCCGCCGTATGGGCACTACTTGCGGTAATTCGGGCGACTGGGAAGAAATCCAGAACTACGAAACTAAGGGGACCAAAGAGTACCAGCTTGCTGTTCGGTGTGGGTAAAGAGCTGCTCGAATCACCCGATACGGGGGTGATATTTGAGGCATGGTCCAAGGAGTATGGTGTGGCGTATGAGGTTCCTATGATCTGCGGCGAGAAGAGGATCATGCTCTGCGACCCGAAAGCAATAGCGCATGTCTTGTCCAGGGATACGTGGTCGTACGTGGGCATTCCAGGACACAAAGCGTCCGTTTTACGGGTGGTGCGTTAAAATCCCAGTATACCTATGCTTTCGTGGTCCCCTCATTCCGAGATCCCTAGGTAGGAAAGGGGCTGATATGGGCAGAAGGCGAGTCGCACCGAAGGTATGATATGTTCCGGGTCAACGCTTCATCCGATGCTGGATTACTGTACTTGCAGGCAACGAAGATCTATAGCACCTTCATTCAATTCCACTGCCATTCGAAAGTTAGGCCCTGCTATCCATAAAACCGTTGAAAGAGTAAGCAAATATAGCCATGCCTACCTTAACCAAATTCTCAGAGAGTTTACGACAGCTGAAGCTGGCTTGGGAGTCAAAGGTTGATGCGAACGGAAGCGGGAGTGTCATCCTTGATGTTCACAAATGGTATGTTATATAAAATAGACTCGAAACCGCCGGGGTCTTAATTCTGCTACAGGATGAGCTACGTGTCGTACGTTCGTTTCCTATAGCATTCTGGAGACCTTCTAATTATGTTTAGCCTCGATTCTTTTGGGATTGCAGGTTTTTCCTACGACTTTGGCTCTCTTGATGGGAAACCAAACTCCATGATCTCAGTCCTCGACGCTTTCGGAGCACCCTTCCCCCAGAGCCTCCTGGATAATTCTGTGCTGCTCCTTTCCACCGTTTTTCCTATTGTAATAAATGTTCCAACCTCGCGGGGCAAGTTGTTTGACAAGCTCCGCGCACAAATGTCCGAAATTTGTGACATAATAATCGACAATGCGGCACAGGGGAATGAAGGAGCATCAGATAAGGATGTTTCTACAATTGGCTTGCTGTGTACGCTACTGTGGTCTCGTACTTGCATCCTTAAGACTAATGTGTCGATCAGTGACGGCAGAAGATGAAGAGTCGGGGCAACGTATCACTAGAGAAGAAGTCTTGGCGCAGGCGAGAGAATTGTGATCTGTTCTGATATCACCAACTCATTCAAACTGCCCTCGAATAGATGCGCGTACTATTTCTCGCGTCCTATGAAACCACAGCAAGTAGGCACTGTCACAGTGGTGTAATTTGACCTGTTATAACGAGACCATCCCTTCTAGTCACCATGACATGGGCGTTGCTCGAACTGGCCCGGCACCCCCATGTTCAGACTAAACTTCGCGAAGAACTTTTGTCTTTCAGCGGAGAGCCCTCATACGATCAGCTCACCACTGGTTTCCCTTACCTCGATGCCGTAGTGCAGGAGATTCTTCGTGTTCACCCGGCTGCCCAAGGCCGCATACGCCAAGTACGTAGACACATGGAAACTCACTTGGCACTTGGCTTGATTCCTATCTTTATAGGCAGACGAAGACGACGTCATTCCTCTGTCAGAACCTGTGCAAACCAAGTCCGGTGAAGTAGTTGATAGTATAACCGTCGAACGCGGGACAGTGATTGGTATATCCATTCCCTGTATGAACTGTTCTGAGGCGATCTGGGGTCCGGACTCTAAAGTGTTCAGACCTGAACGATGGTTGGACCCCGACGGTATAACGAAGAAAGCTCAGGAAATGAAGGGATACCGGCACTTGCTCACGTTTACTGATGGTCCGAGGAGCTGTATTGGAAAACTATTTGCTGTTGCTGAGATCAAGGTGGGTGTTCATCCCGTGAGGTGTAGTGCTCACTGAGAGTAATCGGATTTTGCAGACGGTCCTTTCGGTGGTAATCAAGAATTTTGTGCTCGAAATGAGGGACGGCCCGGATACGAAAATCGAGATAGCCAGAGGGATTGTGTTGAGGCCCAAGGTTGCAGGAGAAGATGGCATCAAGGTACCCTTAAGGGTTACGCAATACAAGGGTTGAATTCGTGATTTTACACAACCTTACAATATGCGCTTCTCAGCCCTGTTACAGGAGGGTGCTTACTGTTTGATGGCCATATAAACGGGTTTTTCTCGTACTTTCGGTCGTGGGCTTGGTTAAGTTCGGTTGGTAGCAACCTGGCAATCTTTGAGGTGCGTATGCAGGGCTGTCCTATTGATCTTCTGTGTTCCCAGCACACCAAGAGGTTCGACAAATTTTGCAGCCTTTCCTTTGACCTACATCGTAAATCCGTTGAGGGGCGGTTCAAGTAAACTGGCGCCGCAAGAACAAATAAAAATTCCGTCACCTGCGTCAAGCCTTCCTCCGGAGTGACACGTTTGCCAGTATCTTCCTCCCTTGCCTTCACTGCCTGATACGTTAGTCGGGCGTAATACAAGTATAGAAACACGCACCGAGCTGATCGAAGCAAGTTTTCTCTTGTGACACGCGTCCCTTCTCTCAAATGGCTTCGTCGATTATACCTATGGTTGTGGTTCACAATTTCACAAAGGTCTGACTACATTGCTGCAATACGTCACAGCAGATCTCATCGGAAAGGTTTCTTATTCGAATAACAAATCTAGCTTCAGGTGGGAACTTCTGCAGGATCAGATGGCATTTGGTAAGTTGCACGAGGGCATTCGTCGAATAGCGTTCTTAGGAAGCACTCGACGGAGGCATGTCTGTGAAATGCCCATGTACCGCGGTTTGAGCGGAGATGCTTCCGAGATATTATGTAATAAAGAATCGCAATTTACCTAGCGACACGATTTGTTCGTCGCTCTGACCCAGCAGACACTCAAGTGCACAAAATCCACTCTCAGCATTGCATCCGCCAGGACGGGTCGTGGAACAGCTTTTATAGCCAAGGAGTCTTAGTCCCTTCCGATCGAAATGGTCCCTGAACAGAACTCTGCAGGGGATTACAATTCAAGACCGATCAAGTTCAAAGAACATCTTGAAAGGTCTTGACGAGTACTGTGGAACTGTAGCGGAGTTCGTTCGATCTGGGCCACCATTCAAACACCACAGGCATGGGCCCAATAGCCACCCAGATGCATACCGAGTTAATTATGTAACTGCAAGGTCAAGTAAAATATATGTACCTCAGTGGATTTTACATATAGCTATTTTTGAAGTAGAGGCTGAGCTTTTATGCATGCTTTTACTTTGGATAATTTCCCATGATGTGCCACTAATGAGTACAATGCTATTTTCTGACCTAGTATACTCATTGTCATGTACATAATATTCTGGCCATTATTTGGCTGGTGCCCACTCAGGTACTGGCTTGCAAGAAATACAAAGGGATAACAAAGGAAAATGCAGTAAATTTACCTGAACAGGCACCAGCTAAATAATGGCCAGAATATTATGTACATGACAATGAGTATACTAGGTCAGAAAATAGCATTGTACTCATTAGTGGCACATCATTGGAAGTTATCTAAAGTAAAAGCATGCATAAAAGCTCAGCCTCTACTTCAAAAATAGCTATATGTAAAATCCACTGAGGTACATATATTTTACCTGACCTTGCAGTTGCATAATTAACTAGGTATCATCTGGGTGGCTACTGGGCCCATGCCTGTGGTGAAATCTACATCTGGTAGCCCGTGCCGATAAAGATCAGCCCAAGTCAAATGCAGGGCAACAGACACAGTAGTACTGCGCGCTGCACTGGGTGGCGGTGGTGGCACAGGGTCACATTACTATGTCAGAAGAATTTACACCACTCGTTCCCTTAGTTTCAGCAGTCCTAGCACTGTTTTCGGTTCTTCGTTGGCCGACAGGATCGTTGTAATCGGAAAGGTGGGATTGAATATACCGAGAACCTGAAGGGATGGGGCAAGGAGATCAGGTCGGGGTCCTGAATGATGGGGCGGGTGGGAGACATGAGAGATGAGGTATGTTCTAGGCTCCTACTAACATTTTTTTTGTTTCTAATTTTACAGTAAGCGTAGTCGGTACGACAGCGTCGCAATGGTGTATAAGTGCTGCCGAGAGATATCAGTCAGTCTAGTAGGAGTGGAAGACAGCAGAGGAAATTATCTCTGTCATGCGATGATATCCCTTCGGCAAGGTTTGCATTGTCTTGGTTCACGTCTCTTCTATTTTCTGCTGTGTGCGCTGAATGAACGCTGTGCATGCATCAGACCTTAGAAGTACGAACACTACTCCCTGAGGTCGTATCAGAGTATCACCAGAGTTCACACGAGCATGTCAGCCCCCGATACTACTCGTCATCGACACCCAATATAAAATGTCTTGGGCACATGACAATTGCTCCTAGTGGATCTTTGATATAAGATTTCATTTATGATGCCACAAGAGGAAACTTTACACTCAATATTATCCATTTTCAACTTGAATCTAACATAAAATGCGGCATATTTGGTACAATACACATCGCTTACCACACGATAGCGTTATAATGGGCAAATATTTTCTGGACGTTTTTTTTCTGCATGTAAGCAAGTCCATACGCGAGGCATTTACCTCTACCCTGGAGCTGCAAAAAGCTAAATACACCAGGCTACATATCGAAGCCACGTCCTCCTACACAGGCATGTCTTGTTATATGCCAAGAGGGCGGTATACATTTCTAAAAACAAAATGCCAATCTGTACATGGGTAGGAACCAATTTACTATGTAGTTGGAAAGGGTGATTCATTTACAGCTGTGTGAAAGCAGATATTCAGCCTTTGTACTGCCTAATCTTCATCGGTACCTTGATGCCATCTTCTCCTGCAATCCTGGGCCTCAATGTAATTCCCCTGGTTATTTCGACTTTTGTATTTGGCCCGTCCCTCATCTCGAGCACAAAGTTCTTCACCACAACCGAAAGCACCGTCTGTAAAATCCAATTTCCCTCAGTGAACGCTTACACTTAGCAAGATAAACAGATACCTTGATCTCAGCAACAGCAAATATTTTTCCAATACAAGTCCTTGGACCATCACCAAACGTGAGTAAGTGCCGATGTCCCTTCACCTCTTGAGCTTTCTTCGTTATCCCGTCCGCTTCCAACCATCGTTCAGGTCTAAACACTCTAGCGTCCGGACCCCAGATCGCCTCCGATTGATTGAGGCAGCCAATAGACATAGTGATGACCGTCCCGCGTTCGACAGCTATGCTGTCAACCGTTTCACCAGACTTGGTCCGTACGGGTTCTGACAATGGAATAACGTCGTCTTCATCTGACTATGGAAGGGAGAAATGATGTTAAGTGCAACAAAAAGATGTCCACCTATCTACGTACCTGACGTAGCAACTCCGCGACGGATGGGTGAAGGCGGAGAGTCTCCTGTACTATGGCGTCGAGGTAAGGGAGACTATTGAAGAGTTGATCATATGACGGTTCTCCTCCGACGGACAAAAGTTCTTGGCGAAGTTTAGTTTGAATGTCCGGGTGCCGTGCGAGTTCGAGTAACGCCCACGTCATGGTGACTAACAGCGATGGTCTCGTCATGACGGACTAAATCGGAACCACCTATTACAAAACGTACTTGATGTTGTTTCATAGGACGCCATAAGTAATGCGCGCATCTGTCAAGGCAGCAGCATAAATAAGTTGTGCAGTCACAACAAATCAAAATTGTCTCGCCTGCGCCAAGACTTCGTCTCGAGAGATATGTTGCTTAGAATCTTCATCTTCTGCTTTCACTGATGAACAAGTTGGTCAGGGACATACGAGTACATGACCACGGTAGCGTACGCAGTAAACCGATTGTAGAAATTTGGTCATCCGCATTTTTCGTGGCATTGTCGATTAATGTGTCGCAAATCTCCGACATTCGGTCACGGAGCTCGACAAATATCTTGTTCCGTCGGGTTGGCACATTCATAAGAATGGGGAAAAGGAAGGCTAGCAGGGTCACAGCTATGCTGAAAAAGCCCTCGGGCAAAGATGCTCCGATAGCGTCGAGGACTGAAATCATGGCGTTTGGTTTCCCATCGAGAGAACCAAAATCATAGGCGAAGCCTGCAATTCCAAAGGAATCGAGTCTAAAGAGAATTAAATGGCCTCCAGATTGATATGGTGCCAGGAAAGGAACATACGACACATAGTTCATCCTAGAGCAGAGTTGGGACACCTCAGTGGCTTCGAGTGTATTACATATAACGTACCATTTCTGAACATCAAGGACGACGGTCCCACCTCCGTTCGCATCAATGCTTGCTTCCCAAGCTGTTCTCACCTGTTGGAAAACATGCTGAGAATTTGATCAAGATACCGTAGCTGTATTTCCTTACCCTCTCCGCGCTTTTATAGATAACGGTGCTTAACTTGCGCATGGCAGTAGAATTGAACGAAGGTGCTATGGACCTTCGTTGCCTGGAAATACAGTAATCCAGAATCGGCACTTGATGTAGTATTAAACCAGGGAGTACTATACCTTCGGTGCGACTCGCCCTCTGCACAAAACAACCCCTTACCGAACTTGACATCCTGTGGTGAGAAGTTTGGAAGTATGCTGAAAACCCGACGTACCTGCTTTGCCATGATAGCTTTGAGTCCTGGGATGATCACGTACGACCATGTGTCTTTCGTGAACAGATGTGCCACTGCCTTCGGATCGCAGAGTACGGTCCTCTTTTGTCCGAACATCATAGGAATTTCATATGCCACACCGTACTCCTTGGACCATTCCTCGAACATCGCCCCCATGTCAGGCGATTTGAATATCTCTTTACCCACTCCGAACAGCAGGCTAGGGCTCTTTGGTCCTCGTAGTTTTGTCTTTCTGGATTTCTTTCGAGTCGCCTGGATTGCTACACGCAACACCAATACGGCAACCAAACCAATGGTCATATTGGTGATGGAGGCCGAGCGAACGCGGTCTCGAAACGCGTTGTAGATGCGAACAAGCGTAGACGGTGCGTCCATGTCGTCCAGTAAGCTCTGAGGGAATGCAGATCAAGTTGTTACCCTGGCGGTCTTTGCAACGGGTTAAATACCTATGATTCTAAATCGTAAACCTTGGGCTCGTCAGGCATACAGTTTGTTAGGCAAAAGGGAATGCCTTTAACCAAAAAGATCTAATTAGCATCACACAGCACTGCCAATGCGCAAGGAGACACTGTATAAGGTTATACGGCTGTCACCGGGTGCTCTAGAATTAATTTACGTCTTCTGGTTGCATCTAGGTGTACCAACACTTTGGAGGCAGTCATCGCAGCATGCGTCTTCAAAGCCAGGAAGACCTGTCAGCGCGATCACCACCTACGCCAAGATACTCACCCAACCGGAGGGGTCTCTTCCTTCCTCTGACATACTTTTGCGCGTCTACATGGAATTTGTTGCACCAAGGCGCGGTGTTGCCGCCAGGGGCCTTGCTTGCAAAGGGGGGAATCCTGTTTGTCATTGTTTTCCGAGGTGTGGTGTATCTTCGTCGTGAGAACGGTGGAAAATGGAGTCAGGGGATTGCGCGGAACGAATTTGGCAGGTGATCGGTGGTAGTACATACCTGTTGCACACGAAGTAAACACTGGGTGACCGGTGACCTTGCTGTATGGAAGGTGGCACAGTTCAGATAGAGTCATGTGATTTCCAAATGAAGACCGCTGTATTGTTGAGCCAGGAGGACGGACGTATCCTTGGCACTCAGGGTGCGTTACAGATTTGAATACAAACATACGAGGTTAGGTCCTCCACCTGACCCTGCTGGGGCGGTGCGGGGTTTCATGTTCCTGCTACTTCGTGTTAATATTGGACGGGTGCCTGCATGCTTTGCTCGCCACATTGTCCCTTTCAAGATAGTTTGGCGGTAAAGCTATAGGGGTGAGATAAGCAGTCAAGCTATCTGATCAGTGCTCCCGCAACCCGCGCCTGATCGCGCTGAAATACTTCCCACGTTCTTATAGTGATTTGGGGCTGGGCAGCTCAAGCAATATTCGAGTAATGTTAGATTCCTCACCACACTCGAGATCTCGACGATCCGAAAGTAATAGATTCAGCGAGTGATGGGTCGGCGTAGACGCTTACAGTGCATAAGTGCATCCTTCTCCCAACAATCCTTCGACCGCCTCATCATCCACCATCCACCACACCAAATCGACTTCGTCCCGGTGACAACGATCCTGTGGGTGACGTCGGCGTACGAGAATTTGTTTCAGATGTTGGTGACGTCAATGCATGCGCACTATTCGACGATGTCGATCGGTTGTGGGGGCGGTTTTGATGATTGGGGATCTTCTACGATAGGCGAGCATTGGGGCTCTTCAGAGTCTATCACAAAATTGTCAACAATGCTGCGAGGCGGAGGACGTTCCACCATTGCCTCAAGAAGCTCGTCTGAGTTGCTCACCAGCATATTCGTCTGGATCCATCTCCCCAAAGAGGACGGCTCCTTTTCTGAATATCTCACGCTCTTCCTCAACCCAACTATTAGATCTTGAACGGCACAGCGGCCCCCTAATCACATCATAGGAGATACCAATCCGTGGGATACCGCAACAGCCTCTGTGCCTTTCACATCCTTAGATTCTCGGCGGTGGAGGCTCATCGACACATCGTCCAACTATCGGTGAATAGCTTGCAAGACATGTCCGCTCGCTAACTACGCAACATCGAGTCCTTGGGCCTTGAGTCCGAGTATCGGCCTGGGGGTAGACAAGTTAGATACCATGATAGCGCATAACGATAACAGAGGACTGAATCTAGACGGTATGGACTGCCCTCCGTCCCGCGACGATCAGTCAGCCGGTGATGTTGACGAAGGAAATGGCAAAATCGGAGAGGATGGACTGCGGCGCCGACAGGGAAGCAGTAGCGTCCAGCTGCACCGTGGACCCACCGCGCCCGACCTCGCCTTCTCAACCTGCGCCAAAAACACCTCTTCTCTCGTAGTGAGACTCCCTTCGCCCTGTTTCTGCGCTGAGATTCGCATGCCACGGCGTGCACTGGATATCAGAACGCGACACCTGTGCGTCGTCTCACCTTATGGACCGAGCGAGCTTGCTTTCCTTGATGAGTCCCCAAACGCCCTTCCCAGAGCCTTTCCCGCTCGTTTGTGCCATTGCTGCCTTTGAGGCTTCGACACATACTTGATTCAAGAAATAGAATCTGCCTCCATGCAGTACTCATACTGGATCCAACCAGCCACGTCTACTGCCATCGGACATGATAAGACCTATCCTAAACACCAAACCGCTACCTGCGACAAGACTAATACGACAAAAACACATGAGGGACAAGCAGTTACCCAGCGATCTGGAGCCCATCTGCAGATCAAACTGCATGTTACCTTTCTACAATTTTCTCTTCTCGCTTAACACTGGAACCTCAGCTCAAGCTCTCGTGACTACATATATGTGCCTGAAAATAGTTCGGACCTGTGCTATGTCCTACTTTCTGCCCCCGTCAGTCTCATCTCTGTTGTCTTGAGGAGTGCCCTACTAAACATAGCTTGCTACACATCACGAGTCACACACTGTCATAGTCCTTCACGGTCAAAGCTTGATAAGGTCATAGGTCGATCGCCCTCACCCTCAAATGGCGCATCAGTCGTCCAGCCACGTTTGAGGAGTCGTTCATACTCCGCCAGCATTGTCTCTCCCTCACGCGCGCATTTACCCTCAACATTCGAAAGAGGCACTTGTGCAAGTACAGCTGTGTACCTGCCCCTCTGAACCGGCCACCCGTAGTTTAAGACGCTTGTCCGCATGCCCACACGATGCATCAGTATCATATCCAAATTTGAGGTGGCCGGACGTAGAACTGTGTATAGTTCGTGCTAATATGTATGAACTATGATTTGGTGATCAAAATCATTCGTAGGAGGGTGTAGTAAATGGTAGCATTAAAGGTAGCAAACCCCCAGCAAAGCTGGCTAAGCTAGGTACCCTGCTATTTATAATCATTTAGCCAGAATTGCAAAATGCTAACTCCCAAGCCATGTTGGTGTATACGGGTGGTATACATTTTAAAAAACAAAGTATATCTGTACGTGGGCAGGAACGAATTTACAAATTCGCAGCGGATATTCATCCGGGCTATCAGTTCACCACATCAGTATGTTACACGACCCATCACTGCAACAGCCTAAAGTACATATAGGATCGAACAAAGTGCATATAGTACGGTGGGGTAAAAGCAGATCTTCAACCTTTGTATTGCCTAACCTTCAGTGGTACCTTGATACCATCTTCTCCTGCAATCCTGGGCCTCAATGTAAGCCCCCTGGTTATCTCGACTTTCGTATTCGGCCCGTCCCTCATCTCAAGCACAAAGTTCTTGACCACAACCCAAAGTACCGTCTGTAAAATCCAATTTCCCTTGGAGTATACTTACACCTCGCAAGATAAACACACACCTTGATCTCAGCAACAGCAAACAACTTTCCAAGACAATTCCTCGGACCATCGCCAAACGTGAGCAAGTGCCGATGTCCTTTCAGCTCCTGAGCTTTCTTCGTGATGCCATCCGCTTCTAACCATCGTTCAGGCTTAAACACTCTAGCGTCCGGACCCCAGATCGCCTCGGCTCGGTTTAAGCAAGAAACAGGGATAGTAATCACCGTCCCGCGTTCGACAACTATGCTGTCAACCACTTCACCAGACTTGGTCTGCACAGGCTCTGATAGAGGAATAACGTCGTCTTCATCTGCCTATACGGTGGAGAAATAATGTCAAAGGCAAGAAGGGAACTTCCACGTATCTACTTACTTGACGTACCAACTCCGGAACAGGTGGGTGAAGGCGGAGAGTTTCCTGCAATATGGCATCGAGGTATGGGAGGTTATTGATGAGTTGATCATATGAGGGTTCTCCTCCGAAAGACAAAAGTTCTTGGCGAAGTTTAGTTTGAATGTCAGGGTGCCGTGCGAGTTCGAGTAACGCCCATGTCATGGCGGCTAAAAGGGAAGATTTCATTAGGACGAACAAAATTAGGGCCACTGGTACGACGCTTACTTGCTGTTGTTTCATAGGATGCCATAATTAATGTGCGCATCTGTTCAGAAGCAGTATGAGTGGTTGGCACTGTCAGAACAAATCACAATTCTCTTGCCTGCGCTATGGCTTCTTCTCGAGTGATATGTTGGCTAGAATCGTCATCTTCTGCCTTCACTGATTGACACATTAGTCAGGAAGATACGAGAACATGACCACGGTAGCATACACAGCAAACCCATCGTAGAAACTTGGTCATCGGTTTCCTTCGTGGCATTATTCATTAATGTACCACAAATCTCCGACATTTGCTCATAGACCTCTCCAAATAACTTGTTCTGCTGGGTTGGCACTATCATAAGAATCGGGAAAACGATGGTGAGCAGGGCCACAGCTATGCTGAGAAAGCCCTCGAGAAAGGATTCTGTGATAGCATCGAGGGCTGAAATCATGGCGTTCGGTTTCCCATCGAGAGAGCCAAAGTCATAGGAGAAACCTGCAATCCCGAAAGTATCGAGGCTAAAGAGAATTAAATGGATTCCAGGTTGATACAATGTTAGGAAGTGGACGTACGATACATAGTTCATCCTGTAACAGAGTTAGGACATCCGACCAGTCTCGAGTATATTGTGGATAACGTACCATTTCTGAACATCAAAGACAGTGCTCCCACCTCCGTTCGCATCAATGCTTGCCTCCCAAGCTATTCTCACCTGTTGGAAAACACGCTGAGCAATTGATTAAGATAGCCGTAACTGCATTTCTTTACCCTCTCTACGCTTTTATGGATAGCAGGGCCTAAACTGCGAACCGCAGTAGAATTGAATGAAGATGCTATGGATCTTCGCAGCCTTGAAACACAGTTATCCGGAATCGGTACGCGATGCAGCGTTAAACCAGGGTGTACTATACCTTCGGTGTGATTCGCCTTCTGCATAAAACAACCCCTTTCCTAACTGAGGATCCCGTGGTGAGGGAGGTACGGAAGTACACCGAAAATTCCAACGTACCAACCGTGCAACGATCGCTTTCAATTCTGGCGTGTTCACGTACGACCATGTGTCTTTGGCGAAGAAATATGCCACTGCCTTCGGGTCGCAGAGTATGGTCCTCGTTTGTCCACATATCATAGGAATTTCATAAGCCACACCGTACTCCTTGGACCACGCCTCGAACATCGCCCCCATATCAGGCGATTCGAACAGTTCTTTGCCCACTCCAAACAGCAAGCTGGCACCCTTTGGTCCGCGTAGTTTTGTCTTTCCGGATTTCTTCCAAGTCGTGTGGATTGCCAGTCGCAATACCCATACGGCGGCCAAACCAATGGCTATATTGATAAAGGAAGCAGAGTGAATGCGGTCTCGGAACGCATTGCACATGTGAACAAATGTAGACGGTGTGTCCATGTCGTCCAGTAGGCTCTGAGGGTTGCAGATGAAGTTGTTGCTCTGGCAGTTTTTTCGACGGGTTAAATACCTACATATTACAAATAACCCTCACGCAGCTGACATGATTGATTGGTTTTCCGTTTATCCAACCATCGGAAACCTTGAACATATCAGGCATACATTGAAATTTCTGGGACGGGGGAGATGCCTCTAACCAAAGAAGATCTAATTAGTATTACACAGGCCAGAGCGCCTGATACGCAAGGAGTCACTGAGTCAAGTTAAACTGCTGTCGCTGAGTGCCCGAAAGTTCACTTATGTCCTCTGTTTGCATCAGAGTGTACTAATGCCTCGGAGGAAGTCATCGCGGCATGTATCTTCAAAGACAGTAGCGCGGACACCACCTATGACAAGAGACTCACCTAACTGGAAGGCTTGCCTACTTGCTCTGGCATACTACACGTCTATTTGAAATTTGTTGCATAAAGCCCAAATGGAGTCATGTGGTTGCCAAATGAAGACTTACGCTTTATGGATACCGACCTTTCCACGGATGACATAGTGTCCGAAAGAAACAAAGTACCTTGGCCGCGGGAGGCTGTAGAGGACAGATGGAATAAAAACATATGAGGTTAATGCATCCTCAACCTACCGCACGGGGCCGGTGTTGGCTTCGCGGCCTTGTTGTAACTCGGGGCTAATATCAAGCGGGTGGCTGTACGCTCTGCTCGTCACCTAGTTACCATTGTTGCCCGTAATCTAGTTTCGCGGCGGGGCTGTAGGGGAGATATAAGTAGTAAAACATCTGAGGTGCTGCCGCAACCCGCGCCTGATTGCACCGAAACAATGGAGAGTCCAACGTCCTTTCCGTGACTTGGGACTGGGAAGCTATAATCGAGTACGGAGTAGTGTTAAAATGACTCCGCGTGCTACCTAGATCTCTTACCACAGTCAAGATCTCGACGAAAACAAAAGTAATAGATTCAGCGAGTGATGGATCGCAGTAGATGCTTACAGTGCATAAAGGCATCCTAGTCCCGGTTATCCAAGTTGGTAAGTTTGTCGGAGTAAATCGGATGGAATCGGACGGATCGGACGGAATTTGACGTATAGACACTTTGCTGATACTACTTAATAGTTCAATATAAAATGAAACATACATATAACTTATTAAAATATGAGTGTGCCTAAAAGTGGAATTGAACCGCTATGGATAGCTACCGGATACGAAATCTGATACTGTAAGCCGGAGATGCCGTCGGATGGCGTCCACCCACGTGATCTTCCTCCGTCGGGTCCATTACGAAGTGTCTGTCGTCCTCTCCGCCCATTTTGATTGGCTGCTGCCCGCGCTGCAGTCCGTTGGTGTCGTCACTCATCGATCGATGGCGATGACCACTTTGCATCGTCCATGCATCTTCTTTCTTTTCACTGCTTCCCTTTTTCTGTTATGGCTACATCGTGTAATGTTCACGGAGTGGTTGGAGTTCGAAATGGTCGTGCATTTACCTACGCGCATGGCAAGACTTTTTGGAAACATGACGGATTCTTGCCTCTCCCTTCCGGTGATCTAGCTGTAGATTTTTTCACCTTCGGCGGTGACCCTGCTCCTTTGGAGGATGGGCCGTACTCTGGCTTCGCACGTATTGTCTCGCAGGCGACAGCAGGATCGAATGTTGACACCACGGATCCCGTTTTGCAGCTCTTTGCAACGGATATATGTCTTCTTTTTCCCCTTCCCCGACTTAGTTTATTGTGTTTTGTCGTGCAGGACTTCGTCCATATGCGTCCCCGCTTGCAGAATATAAGATAAGCCTATCACGACCGTTCTACCTCGACAAAAATCATTCGTAGTAGTAAGGTCTTGTAAATGGTAGTAAAGGTAGCAAACCCCCATCAAAGCCGGCTAGGCTACTTAGCCAGAATACATCCTTGCTGGATTTGGGTTTGCTCATCTGTGCCACACCGTAGGCGTTGAATTCGTGCAGGGACTCAAGTACTCCATCAAAATTGGACTGGCTAACAGGCCGACGACTGTTATTTATGATCATTTGGCCAGAATTGCAAAATGCTTACTGCACCGTGCTACTTTTCAACCCAAAGCATGTCGGTGTATATGGACGGTATACATTTTTAAAAACAAAATGTATCTGTACGTGGGCAGGAACCAATTTACAAATTCGAAGCGGATCTGGCATCAGTTCATCACATCAATATGTTACACGACGCATCACTGCAATAACCTAAAGTACATATAGGATCAAACAAAGTGCACATAGTATGGCGGGGTGAAGCAGATCTTCAACCTTTGTATTGCCTAACCTTCAGTGGTACCTTGATACCATCTTCTCCTGCAATCCTGGGCCTCAGTGTAAGCCCCCTAGTTATCTCGACTTTCGTATTCGGCCCGTCCCTCATCTCCAGCACAAAGTTCTTGATCACAACCCAAAGTACCGTCTGTAAAATCCAATTTCCCTTGGAGTACACTTACACCTCGCAAGATAAACACATACCTTGATCTCAACAACAGCAAACAGTTTTCCAAGACAAGTCCTCGGACCATCGCCAAACGTGAGCAAATGCCGATGTCCTTTCAACTCCTGAGCTTTCTTCGTGATGCCGTCCGCTTCTAACCATCGTTCAGGTCTAAACACTCTAGCGTCCGGACCCCAGATCGCCTCGGCCTGGTTTAAGCAGGAAACAGGTATAGCAAACACCGTCCCGCGTTCGACAGCTATGCTGTCAACCACTTCACCAGACTTGGTCCGCACAGGCTCTGATAGAGGAATAACGTCGTCTTCATCTGCCTATATGGTGGAGAAATAATGACAAGTGCAACAAGAGGACTTCCACATGTCTACTTACTTGACGTACCAACTCCGGAACAGATGGGTGAAGGCGGAGAGTTTCCTGCAATATGGCATCGAGGTATGGGAGGTTATTGATGAGTTGATCGTATGAGGGTTCTCTTCCGAAAGACAAAAGTTCTTGGCGAAGTTTAGTTTGAATGTCCGGGTGCCGTGCGAGTTCGATTAACGCCCACGTCATAGCGGCTAAAAGCGAAGATCTCATTATGATAAACTAAATTAGAACCACTGGTATGACGCGTACTTGCTGTTGTTTCATAAGACGCGATAACTAATGTGCGCATCTGACCACGAGCAGCATAAGTGAGTTGGCGCCGTCACAGCAAATGACAATTCTCTCGCCTGCCCCAAGACTTCCTCTCGAGTGATGTGTTGGCTAGAATCGTCATCTTCTGCCTTCACTGATTGGTAAGTTAGTCAGGAAGCTTCGAGTACCTGAGCACGGTAGCGTACGCAGCAAACCGATCGTAGAAACTTGGTCATCAGTATCCTTCGTGGCATTATTAATTAACGTGTCACAAATCTCAGACATTCGGTCGTGGAGCTCTTCGAATATCTTGTTTTGTTTGGTTGGCACATCCATAAGAATGGGAAAAAGGAAGGAGAGGAGGGACACAGCTATGCTGAAAAAGCTCCTGGGCAAGGACGCTCCCGTAGCGTCGAGGACTGAAATCATGGCGTTCGGTTTCCCATCGAGAGAGCCAAAGTCGTAGGTGAAACCTGCAATCCCAAAAGTATCGAGACTAAAGAGAATTAAGTGGACTCCAAGTTGATATAGCGTAGTGGACGTACGATAAATAGTTCATCCTGTAACAGAGTTAGGACATCTGACCGGGTGTATTATAAACAACGTACCATTTCTGAACATCGAGGACAACGCTCCCACCTCCGTTCGCGTCAATGCTTGCCTCCCAAGCTGATCTCGCCTGTTAGGAAACACTGAGAAATTGGTTAAGATAGGCATAACTGCATTTCCTTACCCTCTCCACGCTTTTATGGATAACAGTGCTCAACTTGCGTATGGCGGTAGAATTGAACGAAGATGCTATGGATCTTCGCTGCCTTGAAATAGAATAATCTGGAATCGGTACGTGAAGTAGCGTTAAACCAGTGAGTTCTTACCTTCGGTGTGACTCCCCTTCTGCACAAAACATACCCTTCCCGAACTGAGGATGCTGGAGTGAGAGAGGTATGGAAGTATGCTGAAAGTCCCAACGCACCCTCTTTGCAATGATTGTTTTCAATCCTGGAATGATCACGTACGACCATGTGTCCTTAGCGAGGAGATGTGCCACTGCCTTCGGGTCGCAGAGTACGGTCCTCGTTTGTCCGCATAACATAGGAATTTCATATACCACACCGTACTCCTTCAACCATGCTTCGAACATCGCCCCCATATCAGGCGATTGGAACAGTTCTCTACCCACTCCGAACAGCAGGCTAGGACTCTTGGGTCCACGTAGTTGTGTCTTCCTGGACTCCCTTCCGGTCGTGGGGATTGCTACGCACAATACCCATACGGCGGCCAGACCAATAGCTATATCGATAATGGAAACAGAGCTGACGCGGTGTCGAAACGCATTGTAGATACGAACAAATGTAGACGGTGCGTCCATGTCGCCCCGTAAGCTTGGAGGGATGCAGATGAAAGTCGTTTCTCTGGCAGTCTCGCAACGGGTTAAATATCTACATTTTAAAAATGAACCTTACGCAACGGACATGAT
The DNA here is from genome assembly GCA_024613145.1 of Pisolithus marmoratus. Classification (NCBI taxonomy): domain Eukaryota; kingdom Fungi; phylum Basidiomycota; class Agaricomycetes; order Boletales; family Pisolithaceae; genus Pisolithus; species Pisolithus marmoratus. Next base: position 36,600 of record JANFAE010000554.1, on the reverse strand, counting down.
TGATTGATTTTCCATCTATCCAACCACCATGAACTTATCAGGCATACATTGAAGTTGCTAGGAAGGGAGAGATGCTCTAACCAAAGAAGATCTAATTAGTATTGCACACAATCAAGTCAGAACGCCTGATACGCAAGGTGTCACCGTATCAAGTGATAAGCTGTCGCTGAGTGCCCGAAAGTTCACCTTTGTCCTCTGTTTGCATCAAAGTGTACTAATGCCTTGGAGGCAGTCGTTGCAGCATGTATCTTCAAAGACGGCAGTGCGGACACCACCTATGACGAGAGACCCACCCGACTGGAAGGGTTGGCTCCTTGCTCTGGCATACTATGGCACGTATATGTGACATCCGTTGCACAAAGCCCAAATAGCGTCATGTAGTTGCTAAATGAAGAATATGCTTTAGGGATACTGACCTTTCCACGGATGACATAGCGTCCTAGACAAACAACAAACAAAGCACGATGGCCGTGGGGGGCTGCAGAAGACAGGTGGAATGAAAACATATGAGGTTAATGCACCCTCCACCTGCCGCGCGGGGCGGTGTTGGGTTTCGCGGCCCGGCTGCAATTCGTGGTTAGTATCAGGCAGGTGGCTGCATGCTCTGCTCGTCACCTGGTTACCATTGTTGCTTGCAATCCAGTTTCGCGGGGAGGCTGTAGAGGAGGTATAAATAGTAAAACATCTGAGGTGCTCCCGCAATATGTGCCTGACTGCACCGAAATAATGGAGGGTCCAACGTTCTTCCCGTGATTTGGGACGGCGCAGCTCAGGTAATAATCGAGTATTGTTAAAATAATTCTGCGTGCTGCCTGGATCGCTTACCACACTCGACATCTCGACGAAAACAAAAGCAATAGATTCAGCGAGTGGCGGGTCGAGGTAGACACTTACAGTGCATATACGCATCCTTTTCCCAGTCATCCAGCATCCCAACCTGATTCGCTGACTGCATTCCTTCGACTCCTCACCACATCAGATCCCCTGCGTCTGGTGACAACGGTCCTATGGGTGATCTCAGCGCGCGAGGATTTGCTTCAGATGTCGGTGACGTCAATGTATGCGCACTATTCGAGGATATCGACTGGTTGCGCGACGAGTATGGTCGTGGGAGCGGTTTTGGTGATTGGGCATCTTCTCCACTAGGCGAGCACGGTGTAGTAGGGGAGTCTGGGGTAGCGAGCAGGACAGAGGCTTAGTCAGCGAGGGCAGCACATGGACACATGTGTACAGAGGTAGCTCATTGGATCCCATCATGACACAGCAGTTCAGCTGTTCCATCGTGGTGACGATAGTAGATTCAATGCATGCCATAGCACCGCACCACCACATCACTGCACACTGCAGAGTCCCCGAACCACTGCTACTGAGTTAGACCATGCAGACAATGCATGGCAAACACATGTTGAAGAAAATAAAAAGCTGTGTACAGTACAATGACCAATGGGACTGACCAAACTGTCTCGCAGGCTATGCAACCATGACACTAGGGGATGCTACATATCAGTGAACCCCATTACCCCCCCCAACAGTGTCAACACTGCTAGGCACTATGCCAACAGACAGTGAATATGTGTTCCCATCGGAACCTCATTCCCCAGCCCAGTCACCTACATCTCCCCATGAGGGTGCATCCACAAGGGCTCTCCCACTGACCAGAGCAGCATCACCAGCCTCAGAAACAGAGGAGTACCAGGGACCATACACAATGGTACCACCAGACATGTTGATATCAGCCATCCCATTCAACCGAAGGGGATGAGCATTCATGACACTGCCAACGACAACCTCAGCACTATTGAGTATTCCAACCCTCATGAATACAATGGTACTACCAACACTGCCAATATCATTAGCACCCCCAGTCCCACCACCTGCACCAGCTCTACCACCCCCACCAGCTCCACTGGTAGCAAACCGCACATGAATGATGGCAGAAGTAGTGCCAATATTCTACGGAGACAGGTCAACATCAGAAAATGCCAGCAACTTCTTGAAAGTGTTTAACAGAAATATCCTGTTCTCAAATCCAGTTGCAACCAATGCACAAAAAATATTGGCACTGTTGAATTACCTGGGAACAGGATCACTGGCAGAGAGATGGTACCAGGGACTACAAGGGACACAGCTGACATCGTGGGATGACCTCACAAAGGTGTTCAAAACTAGATGGCCACCCATTGTGAGTGCAACACAAACGTCAGAGGAGTATCAAGTGGAGCTACTGGTGCACAAACTGATGGAGGACAACGTCAGGGTAACCAAGACCATAGGTCGGCAGAAAGTATGGGTGCACGTGAAATGGGCAGAAGAGGTTTGGGAGCTGGCAATGCTAGCAGGAATAGAGAAAGGGTCAACTCTGATATGGCAGGTGAAGAAGCAATTGCCAAAAGCCATATGAAAACAGTTTGACAATGAGTACATGGATTGGGGCACATTCATAAAGGCAGTGAAGGATGTGAACACAGCGAAGCTAAAGCAGGAGAGAGAGGACATCGAGGAGAGGAGGAGGAATGAGGAGGCGAGGGATCAGAAGCTTCTCCAGAGGTTGGAAGCAGTGAAACAGGTGACAGCAGTAGATCTAACCACCCAGCTCCAACGTCTCACGATAGGACAGGTAGCAGTGAACCGAGCCAACCCATGCACAACACCCCCAATGATGTCCCAGGCAATGAGGTTCACAGTGCAGCAGGTCCCAAGGCGCACTGCACCGTACACCCCGCCAACAGAAGAACTCAAAGAAACGGTGCAGAAGGCGTTGGAACAGTTCCCCCACCAGCAGTCTGACGAGGATGGGCAGAGGACATATCTGGCACAACTCGTGTCATGGATGGCAAAGCATGGGGAGATGACCTGAATCACAGAACATACCCCATATCTGTTAAAGCCAGGCATGGCCAGGATATGCTCAGGGGAGTGCTTCAGATGTGGCACCCATGGACATGGGAGCAGAAACTGCCCTACCTCAGAAGGAGATGCCACAACAAAACCACATGGCGAGCATTGTGTAACAGGACACTGGGGCTGTTTAACAGGAGCATCGCATATAACATCAGGCTTGTAGAGTTAGATGACCAGGGAAACAAGACAGGGTCGCTGTGAAGGACAGCACAATGACCCCAGTGCTCACAGTATCTACAGTAGCAGCAGCTGGCCCACATGTACTACACATCGAGTCTCACATTGCCAATGTTATTGACTTATATTCTGCAGTACAAGAAACGCAAAGCAGCACGCTAGATACTACGAACAAAACTGTCCTGTTCGTACACCCCATCATGCTCAAAAACCTGCATGGCACCAAAACCCAAGTACATGCCTTGTTCAATGATGGGGCAATGATGGGTGCAATGGCACTATCAACATTCAACAAGATCAAACATAAATTAGGAGGGTGGCAACCCTCCAGGCAGATGCTACACATGGCAAATGGAGCAATAGTTCCATCGCATGCAACATGGAAGGGCATGATAAACATGAAAGGAGCGGAAGTTAGGGGAACCTTCGAAGTCTTCAACAGTGCTGGAGGCTGGTTGTTTTTGTTTGGCAAGCCTCTGCTAAGAGCATTAAAGGTGGTACACGACTATGCAATGGACGAGGTAACAATCACCAATGGAACCATGACAACTATGTTGCAAAACCAGTTCACCACCATGCTTGTACTGCCAGCAGACACAGAGTGCAATAGTACGATGTACCACACCAAGCAAGGGGACAACAACCTGAAAAGCACCAGTGGGACCAAGGACCCTAACAGCACATTCACACAGCAGACAGACCCATTTGCACCCAAGAGAGTCAAATTCATACTGCAAAACATCAGGATTGGTGAGGATCTAATGGCAGACGAAAGGGAAGAAATGGTCAAACTGGTGACAGAGTTTGCAGATGTGTTTGCATGTTCACTCAGCAAAGTCTTGCCAATACCAGGAGCGAAAATCGATCTGAACATACCCAATGACCTCACCTTTCACACCACAGTACATCAATGGCCGATGAATGTCCTGCAGCGACAGTTTATGAACAAATGGGTCGACCAAATGTTGGAAGGAGACTTGATTGAGTATGCCAACATACCACATATCAGACATGTCGTGCCAATGGTGCTCATGCAAAAGACACATGACACTGATGAAGGCATGATGCTGGAAGCCCTGCAACAAGAGGTTAACAGGCAATGCAATGAGGCAAACATCGAACATCCATTTCAAATGATCGCTGCCATGGACAAACTGCAGGAAGAAATTCCGAAAGTTCCAGGCAAAGCACTGAATTGGAGAGTGACCCAGAACTTCGCAGAATTAAACAAGGCCATGCAGATACCACCGATGTTCCAAGGAGACATCAGAGCTAAACAGCAACAGTTAAGCGGGTATAGGTATGTATCAGTCTTTGATTTCACATCTGGTTTCTACACCATCAAAATCCCAGAAAAATGGAGACTGTACTTCATGTTCTTCGTAGACAGTAGAGGCTACCTATGGTACAAACAAATGGCGATGGGTTGGACAGGAGCACCAACAATTTTCTCAGCAACAGTGACATGTTGTCTACACAACATTCTAGCAGACGATGTGATAGAACTGTTTGTCAATGACAGTGCATGCAGAGACAATGTCTTCAGGGGAATGATAGAGAAGCTTCGAGGAGTCTTCGAATGCTGTAGATGCTACAACCTGTCGCTATCACCAGCTAAGTGCAAGTTCTTCATGACAGAAACAGTGTTTGCTGGGGCAACAGTAGGGCCACAGGGAGTCCAACCGGACCTCATGAAGTTATTGGCAGTTGTCAACTGGAAGCAGCTGGACACAGCACTGAACCTAATGTCCTTCCTAGGACTCACGGGCCATTTCAGGGACCTCATCAAAGGATATGCAAAGATCGAGGGGCCGTTATGTGATCTGGCTAAAGCAGTTGAAATACCTAAGCCCATCTTGAAACCTACATACTGGAGAGCAATGACTAACTACAAGCTAATAGATGTGTGGTCACACAAACACATGGAGGCATTCCTAAAGCTGAAGGTTGTGCTAACTAGCCAACCAACACTACATGCCCCGAGATATGATGGCACACCATTCATAGTGATGACAGATGGATGCCAAGAAGGGTTTGGTGCTGTCCTGACGCAACGAGTCAAAATGAAAGCCCTGAATGGCAAGATCATCAATAGAACTGTACCAATTGCCTTTGCATCCAAGTGGACATCATCAGCTGAGCAAAATTACAAACCATTTCTACTCGAATTCACAGTGCTGAAATTTGGACTTGACCACTTCTCAGATACAATATGGGGATTCCCAGTCGAGATAGAAACAGACTGTAAGGCACTCAAGGATGTCTTGTCAAGTGACTGCATATCAGCGGCACATGCCAGGTGGCGGGATGGAATCATAGCACACAATATCATGGCAGTGTGACATGTCCCAGGTCGTCTCAATGTCATAGCAGACAGACTAAGCCATCAATGGAGCGACAGCGAACATACAACTGACAATGGCAGCCAATGGATGGTCAGCCCAGACACAAATGCAACATCTGGCCTGGTAAACGACATCTTTACCCTCGACAACCTCCCAAAGGACAGTCTGGAGCTATGGGAACACTTCAAGCAGGAACTGCTGTTCCTAGAGGTGATTGATGCAATCCTCAATATGGACACTAACACTCCTGTTAGAGACCATTGTAGGGAATGGGTTTTCCCTACCAAGGGATTTTATTTTTTATTCTTTGTTTCTCATATTCTTGCTTTCCAGTTTTTTTTATTATATGTTTATTACCTTAGTGCGAGGTTTTATTGCTTAGTCAGCAATTTTTATTACCTAGCCTGTACTTACTTTTCTTCTACAATCAAGTAACGAGTTACGAGTGAGAGTTTTGAGTTTTGAGTTCGAGAAGGTTGTGTGTGGCCTTCTTCAGTGTTCAGACAGCCCCAGACAGCTTCTCTCACCAGGCTATAGAAGCCCCTCTGGAAGTTCTCCCCCTTCAGACATCAGCACTCTCCCCCCCAGTCACAATTCTTCTTTTCCTACACCGTAGCAGAGCATGACACTGTGTGACACAATACACAGTCAGCCAAGGTAAACTGTGGAGAATCCATGGGGGTACAAACATCAGGCTGAGACACAAGGTAGAATGCATCACCCGAGACAAAGCATTCACAGAAGCGAAATGCCTACACAAAACAGGAGGACACTGGGGCAGAGATGCACTGAAGGTAGCAATTACCAACAGATACTACTCACCCAAACTAGATATCTCCATAATGAAGGCAATCCAGGACTGTGCAAAATGCAAGAACTTCGGAATGCCCAAGATCAATGCATTACTCGAGCCAGTAACAAGAAGGCATCTGTTCAAGCTGCTAGTCGGAGACTACTTGTTGATGCCAGTCAGCAAAGGTGGATACCACATGCTGGGACTCTTCCTAGATACATTCTCACAACATCTGTGGGTAACGAAGCTCAAGACAGCCAGATCTGCAAAGACAACGGTGGACAGTCTGGCTAACATCTTCAGCAACATTACAGCAGTGGAGACATTCATGACAGACAGAGGGCAACACTTCAATAACGAGGCAGTCAGAGACTATTGTGCTAAGTGGTTGTGTACCCATCACGTTGTAGCAGCATACTCACTGTGGATTAATGGCCTAGTGGAAGGATCCAACAGGCTACTGCTCCATGTGTTAAAATGGCTGTGCACACCAGACATGGGGGAGGATGATGCAAACAACGAGGATTGGGACAAGCTGCCAAGGACATGGCCAGACCATCTTGACAATGCAATACACACACTGAATAACCACGTACTACCTTCCCTCAAATTCATGCTGAAAGAGTTGCTGCTGGGTTTGGTCGTCAACACCAAATGCATGGAAATCGCCCATAGCATGACTGCACCAACCACAGTAGACACAGCAATCCATATGGCATATGCAGCGCAACAATGGCTCGATGGATACAATGAAGCCATCAAGCATGCCATTATAAGGAAAACAGCCTTTGACCGCCATGTACTGAAATGGCATCATGCAGAAGTCGTCTTCACAGAGGGCCAACTTGTGCAGGTTTACAGGAGCAATCTGGACTACATGTTCAAGTTGGAATGGAAAATTCTGCCTAAGTGGTCACAACTGTATCGAATAGCAATGCAACTGAGAAACTCATATAGGTTGGAAACACTGTCAGGCACTCAGGTAGCAGGTGAATTCAGCACATGGTGCCTGTGAGCATTTATGCCAAGGGAAGGAACAAAACTACATGTGGACCAACACGAGTACATGAGAATGCTACATGAACGGGAGAGAGGACAGAAAGGAGGGGAAATGGACAGAGGGACGACTGAAGAAAACACAGAGGAAGGGGTGGATGAGGCAGAAGAAGACGTAGAAGGGAGGAAAAGCTATGTGGACGAAGAAGAAGATGGGACAGGCATGGGGAACGAGATAGAGGAGGAGAGAGCAGATAGCGTCATACAAGCAGACCACCAAGAGAGCCATAGTGAGGGGGCACACAAGGGTGCAGGCTAGATGATGTGGACATCATCATTTTTTGAAGGGGGCACATGTAGTAGGGGAGTCTGGGGTAGTGAGCAGGACAGAGGCTTAGTCAGCGAGGGCAGAACATGGACACATGCGTACAGAGGTAGCTCATTGGATCCCATCACAACATGGCAGTTCAGCTGTTCCAACGGGGGCCCCTCAGAGACTACACACAAAAGGCTAAGGTCTGTCCCAAAATCATCAACAATACTGTGAGGTGGTGGATGTTTCACCATTGCTTCAAGGAGTTGAAAAAATGGTTGAAGAGAAGTCAGCATCTGAGGCCAAAGTATGTGAAAGGTATTTGCCTCTCGTCTAGGTTCCTCACCAGCATATTTGCATTCCATTTCCTCAAGTCCCAAGAGATCGGCACCTTTTCTGAATATCTCACCCCCCTCCTCAACCCAACTTTGAGATCTTTAAAGCACAGTCAACAGCGCTAATCACATCATAGGACACCGATCTGTGGATGACACCACAACAGCCTCTGCACCTTCCACCCTCTCCTCGTCCTGAGACTCACTGATCATGAAACTCAGACTGCATACTTTCTCATGTTCCTTGCATTCAGGCTCTGCTCTCCTTGCCAACAAGTGGTGGTGGAGGCTTGTCATCCACACCATCCGACATTGATGAAGGACTAGCGTGCAAGATGTGTTCACTTGCTAATGCTGCAACATCAAGTCCTTGGGTCTTGAGTCCGAGTGTCGGCATAGGGGTAGACAAGTTAGATACTGTAGTGTTTAGTCTGTTGCATAACAGTAACAGAGGTTCCAGCTTGCTCGCATATGCTGTGGACCAAATCTAGACAGCAAGGAATTTCACAAACTCCCATGTTTTCTGTTCAAGTTCTTGTGATGATTTGTTCACTGGTGATGTCAATGAAGGAGAGAGCAGAACCAGGGAGGATGGCAAGTTCCAACTGCGTCATGGGGCCCTAGTACATTCATCGCCTCTACCCCACCCAACCTCGCCTGGCTATGGAAAATATCACTAGATTCCTAATTTTATGCCAAGGTAATATATTCATCTGGCAATAAGCATAATGTACTAAAAATGTGTAAAATGTCATATATAGCATTATAAGGCTTTAAGCCTTGTGTCAAAACTATATTGGATATGGCGTGTTGCCACTCAAATCAACAAGATAGATCTGGCAACATCAAACACCAAATGTTAGTTATTCCATCACATAATAATCTCAATAATATGTGTATGGTGTGGTCTTGTCTGTCAGACACAAAAGACGACACCAATAGTTTTATTAACCACATAATAATAATTTGTTTAACTACTATTTACTTATCAACAACTATATATAGATTACTCTAGGACGGAACTTGTAGAGCCTCATGAGTTTGTAGTGCCCTGTTATCACTCGGCTAATTTTCACCTCTGTCTTTGACACCAGCAAAAAAGTCCGGACACCTTATGCTACTCTACCTCACCTGCCATCACATAGGACCTCAAACACCCCAGTGAGAATATCCAAATTAGGTATTACCTGTCTTATATATAAGGTATGTCTGGGCAAAGGTTTGCTCTGTTTTCCCCCCCACTCTTCTCGCCATCATTGTTGTTGTTGTTGTTGTTGTTGTTGTTGTCATTGTTGTCATTGTTGTCGTTGTCATTGTCATTGTTGTTGTTGTTGTTGTCTATGTCTTTTCCTCATTATCATCCCTCTGGGTGTTGCTGATACTTTATTTGTCTTTGTTGATCGTGTTGGTGATGCCTTCTGTTCGTCATCTGCATCGCTTTCATCCTGATCTCCCACTCACCCTCTGTTATAGCCAGCGCCCCAAGTGCCACATGCCATTGGATTGCCTGAAAGCCAGCAACAATGGGAATGTTGACCATAACCACAGTGGCATCATTCCCACAGCTGATAGCTCAGTGTGTGATTGGCTTGCTGTGACTGTATGACTCACTGACCAGCCCATTCCTGTAAATGGAAGGTAGCTCCTGTACCATTGCACTACTGCTGGTAAGATTTTTTGCTGTGGCTCAATGATGAAATGCTGACAGATCTCTTCATGGTGGTTATGTCAGTCATTGTCTTGTTGCCTGTTGTGCACATGGCTTGACCCATGGAGGACTGCTGGTACCTCGAACACTGGTTATAGCTACTGTTGTCTAACTAATGTAATGACCACTGCAGTTATGTTTGTTGACTTGTGGACCACATCATTGACACAGTGCCTCACATGATAGCCTTGATGATCAATGAGTTGTCATCCCCATTGAAAAGCCCACATTAGTGGTCTTCAATGTGGGACCATCAGTCATGGTTATGCTGATGATCTCACTGAGGATGGAGCTTCTCGATGAGAAGCTTCTTATCATTGGGAGATGAGCAGGTGAGGACCTGAAACTATGGAACAACATTGAGTATTTCTTTGTCACTTAGTTGCCAAAAAATAGGACCTTCCATGATGATACTGCCTGGTGTGAATATGCCACACTGAAGCACAATAGAGTGGCCTGTCAGAACATTGTTGCCCATGCACATTTTGACTGTGATGCCAGCCTTGTGGCAAGCTGCAACTGCTTCTCACACACCCTCATGAAGGGGATCTTCAATTCCAATGATTCCAATGAGAATCAGCTGGCCAAGCATGCGTTCAAATGGAACCTTTTTCAGTGTGATGAAGAGCTGTAGTATTCAGAACAAGAACCACTCACTTCCTTGTGGTCAGCTGCCTCAATGCCAGCAGGTGGCCAACTTGCAAAATTGTGGTAACAGATTGCGATAGTACGTAGTGTTTGGTTCACACAAAAGATGGTTGTGCACGAAATGTTCTCCCACTGCGATGTGTCAATCTCATTGACCGCTATCCCATCACTCTCATCAGTGGTCCATGTGCCATCCCGAGAGACAACAATGTGATCTGTGCACTGCTTCATAAGAATTTTGCTGGCACCCTTGATGTAGAGCCTGTAACTCCCACTCTGCAGCCACACAACCACACCCATCGCCTTGCATTCACTCGAAAATGGAATCATCTGAACCACGTTGGCCTTTTCACTGACATCCCTATAATTGGTCCATCCCATTCTTTCGCATCATACCATCCTGCCACTCTCCCAGTCCTTGTCCTCGAATGCCATCAAGTTTACAGCAATGGCAGTGTTGAACAATTTCTGCAACCATGGAGAGAGGACCATGTTCAAATGGCTCTGATTGATTGAGAAGTCACATTTGTGGCCAGCAATAAATGTTGAATCATAACTGTTCCATGATCATCTGCCACATTTGTCCTAGACTGGTTCTGTTCAAGATGGCACACAAATTTGGCATGTATGCCAATGGAACCTGTGACAACAGACATGACATTCTGGGTGAGCATGCTGGTTTTGTCAGTACAAATTACGGAAGCATTGGCCATCATCTCACATGAACCGAGGATGCAAACAAGAAGGTTTTCCTTTGTCATTTGCTTTGTCACGAAAGTGAGAGCGAGTCACAGCAAGAGGAAGACCTATTCTCAGACATGTAAGGATTGTGAGCACCAGAAAGGGGTACTTGACCTGCCTTCAGGAACAGCAACGATGATGAGCGTCACCAAGATGATGAGTATCTGAACAAAGGCCATGCCATTCTGATTCATGTTCCTGTGAACACATGGGTTGGATACAATGCTGATAGTAATGAGGGGTATAACTGACCTTTCTGGATTCTCCACCCCAAGTTGGACAAAGAACCAGATCATAAGGGAGGAAAAGAGCATGATACCCACAATACTTCCTATTTTTGCAATCAGTTCTGCAAGAACATTGAACTTCAGTTGAAGTGGAGTATTTTTGGTGTCAGTACGGAGGGCTGGGTGATATGAGCTATGGCATGTATAAGCAAGGAGAATGTACTAATGACTGAAAATACTGGCCAGACCAGGGATTGAACCTGGGTCCTCCCACTAGTACTGGGGTGCCTTACCACTAGGCTACCCAACCATTCCTACCCTGTCTAGAGTGTGGATTCTCATCCCAACATGTACCCCATCATGATACATCCATTGAAGCTCTTTGTGCCCACTGCAACCATGACATAATGTCCAACACCCTCAAGCACCTTGCTACTGCTAACAATAAAACAATCCATGTGTGTTGTAAAGATTGGATGTTAAAGGAGTGTGGGAGGAGACTAGAGAGTCTCCTGTTGGAAGGGGGTCCTAGTTTGACCCAGGAGGCTTGAGTTGCCTGGTAGAGGGAGTCAAAGAGTATGGTGAAAGACTGAAAAATGCGCCCTAAAGCCCAAGAGAGACTCAAGAAAACATTTATAGAACATCAAGGGAGGAGAAATAATATTCTGAGCCCTCAGGCTCAGAATTCTGTCTATCTCATCTGTGGTGGTACGTCTATTGTTGTTCTAAGTATGTACACTGGCTCGAAGTACTCGTGCGGGCTTATGTAAGCCACAATGCGTCCAAACATGAAGTAAAAGACAGGAAAAAAAACAAAACAAAACAAATCAGTAAGTAAAAACAGTGAAATAATTAAAATATCCTAGTAGGGAGGATATTCTCCCTACAGCGTAGAGATATGCTGCACTCCAGGAGTCCCCTGTGCATCCGAAGCTTGTTTGCTAGTAATTCAAGGGGAGCGGTGTAGGGAGGGAAGTCTCCCTACTAGGTATTTTATTTTATTTCACTGTTTTTACTTTACAGATCTGCTCTGTTCTTATTTCCTTATCTTTTTACTTAGTGTTTGGACGCGATGTTGGCTTATGTAAGCCAACAACTACTTACAGTACACTGTACTTACTTGAAAAAAATAACGGCCGCATTACTAGAGACAAGAAGCCGGAAATAAAGACGCAGAACCTCGGGAGAATATTTCTCCAAGATCAGACGCTCATTAGACGAATCTCAGCACTCTTTTGGACTTTTAGGGCGCGTTTTCATTGTTTTCACCACTCTTTGACACTCTACCAGGCATCTCTAGCCTCCTGGGTCGAACTAGGACCCCTCTTCCAACAGGAGCCTCTTTTAGTCTCCTCCCACTGTCCCTTTGACATCAATCTTTACATCTGGAGCCCACCGCGAGGGGGCTGTTTTGCTTGGTAACCCCACTTCTCCCCCTACCTCTGAGCTTGTACACGCGATATCTCGAGACCCGACGCGCCGGACCTCTCGCTTTTCCGGATCCTCATTCTACTCGACGAGACCTTTCGAACGAGGTCTTTTTCGTTGTGTCCGCTTCAGCGGTTCTGGAGATATTCCAGTTTTTGTGGAGAAAGGCTTTGTAGGACAGATTTTGGCATAACTCGGGATTCGGTGCGCCAATCCTCTCGTTTCTTTGATCTCCCAGCGCCTCTAGACGCCCTCTACGACGTCCCGGAGTTTAGTAGCCCTCCGCCCAGCAGTTCCTTGCCAACGTCCTGCTGTCCTCCCACCCTTCGAGCTGCACACGCGTTTTCTCGTGACCTGACGCGCCGTACCTCTCGCAAATTGCAGGCCTAGTAGTAGTCAACGAGACCTTTCGAACGGTTCCATTTTCGTCGCGTCCGCATCAGTACTTCCAGAGATATCGCGCTTTTTGTGCGAAAAGGCATTCTCAGACCGTTTCGTGAATATCTCAGGATTGGGTGCGCGGTTTTTCGTATTTCCTCGTTCTCCCAACTCCTCTAGGTTCCTGCTACCACCTCCCAAGGTTTTGTAGCGTCGCGCCCAGCAGTTCTTCCCCAGCGCATTGCCGTCCTCCTCCCCTGCCACAGCCTAGCTCCCTGGCACTCTCCCTCGCGTTTTTAGCTCCCTCTCGAGTTGTAGGGAACTTCTCCCCACCGTCTTAGAGTCAGTAGGAAGCCCCTTCGAGACCCCATCAGCCGCTTTGAGACCACAGACGCTTTGATGCTCCCAGACGCATTCCAGCCCCTTTCGAGACGTGTTCGAGACGTAGACGCTTCGTTTAGACGCACCCACTCTGTTCGTAACGTATTCCAGACGTATACCATTGTTTCTTGCGCGTTTTGCAGTCGAGCGAGGCTGCATATCTGAGAGTCAAGCTTCGAGTCGCACGTGGCGACTAAATTCAGTTTTTGGTGGTCGAAACAACTTCGTGACGTGTAAACAAGTCCCCTACACCCTCCCCGCTCGTTTCGTGTACAAGAATTCTCCCCCGCCTTCCCCCATAGACATTCGAGGTTGCATCGAGACGACCCCACCCCCTTCGTTTTATCTCTCGAGACTAACTGCAGACACTCGAGGCTTGTGTCTAGTGTTGTCCAGGCCCGGCTCGGCTTGAAAGCCGCGGCTTGGGCTCGGCTTTTGAGGGCTCACGGCCCAAGAAATCCCAGGCCGAGCCGTGAGCCGGGCCAGGCCCTATAGACGGCTCGGCCCGGCCTGAAGCCGCGGCCTCAGCAGCAGGCAACAGATAGTAACAAAAATCATGTATCTACCCAATGTGTCAACCTTAGACAACGGATCCAAAATGAGTTGCTACCACCATGCAAAAAACCGAAATGCCCGGTGTGAAAACAGGCGAGATCCGCCATCCTGACTGCCCAACCCTGTTCAAACACAAAAACTCAAATTTGGAACCGTGAATGCGCGCACAACGTCTCATATATCATCTGGTAGGTTTCGTTTAGTAGAGTCACCTCTAAAAAAAGCGAGCGATTCGGACCAGAATTGCCTGAGTTACACCCTAAACAGGGTAGGGGGTAGGAGGAAGGGTATGCGCCGATGAATAACGGCTCAGCGCGGTGGCACAAAGTGCAGGGGAACACTCAATGGGAGTGGGAAGAGCCTGGAGAACAAGGAATTGAGAGAATACGTGCACCCAATCCTGAGATATTTGCAAATTAGTGCAACAGCTCCTGCATCCATAAAAATACCTATATCTCCGGAACGGCGGCAGAGACAGTGATGCGAAAGGCATCGTTCGAAAGGTCTCGGCGAGGAGAGTCAGTATCCCGATTTGCGAGAGGGTAGACGCGTCGGGGGACGAGATATCGTGTGTTCAGTGTCGAGGGGGAGGGGGAAGTAGACCTGGACACGGAAAAGTGGATATCTCAAGAACAACTGAGCGCGTCACCATAAACAATGTATCACTGGTTAGCCGTAAACAAGTAGTGACACCATGCAAAAAACGAAGAGGCCCGGCGCAGAAACGAGCAAGATATGCCAGCCCGACCTTCCCACCTTGCTCAGAGACAAAAACTCAAATAACGCCGGAATGGTGAAAGCGTGCGCAACGTCTCATATATCGTCCGGTAGGTTTCGTCTAGTAGGTTCACATCTGAAAAAAGCATATGATTCGGTCCAGAATTGCTTGAATTACACCCCAAACACGGTAGAGGGTAGGAGGAAGGGCATGTGCTGACAAACAACAGTGCTCTGCAGCACAGCCACAAAGCCGCGGCCTGAGCCCACGGCTCACGGCTTTGGAAAAGTCAGGCCGGGCCCTGAGCCCCCACAGGCCGTCCCCACGGCTCGGCTCGGCTCGGCCTAGGAGGGCCCGGCCCGGCTCGGCTCAGGGCTTGAGGCCGGGCCCAGCACAACACTACTTGTGTCTACCCTCGTAACCGTTGTTGATTATCAACTATGACGTGATATATATTCATTTGAGCCTCGTATATACTATTCGTGATGGAAGAGGCATGCAGACCAGCTCGAGCCCCACTGGTGTCACACCCAGAGTTCTCGGGGCAGGCGCAGGACCTGCCAACTTACCTTGAGGAGGTTGCGGAGCATGGTAAGGCCCAGGGGGCAACGGATACTTTGTCGCTCATCCAGTTTGCTATCGATGGAGCACCACCCCGCATGGGAAGGCTCTGGAGCCACCTTGTGGCCAGTGCACCAATTCTCGAGCGATGGGAGAATTTCAAGGCCCTCGTAACTCTCCAGTACCCTGAGATCAAGCCAGTTGAGGACGTTCTCGAGTACTTCGAGGAGTTCTATGCTTTCCTCAAGGGGACTCGTTGCAGCGAGCTAAGCTCAGTCCCAGCCCTAGGGGACTACCTCCGTCGTTTCCAGCTTTTGTTCTTGGCCCTGGTGAGTTGGAATGTTGTGGAGTTGAGCCATCGAGCCCCGCTGTTCCTTCGAGGGCTCCCACCACTGGTCGAGTCTGAGGTCTCGAAGAGGCTCACATCGAGGTACTCCCTGTTCAGGTCGGGCTACCTATGGCCCATTGAGGTTGTTGTTCGTGTTACAAAGGAGGTTATCGAGGATGGGGTAGGCTGCTCTGCCCCTCGTCTAGCTTCGAAGAAACCCTCATCAGCCCTCGAGTCTCTCGAGGAACCCTCTCGGTACTTGCGCTTGCCCTCGTTCAGTCACCACTCAGATGCCCCTGTGGAGTACTCTCAGTCTCGTTCTAGAAGATGCTCCCAGGGAGAGGTGCACTCGAGCACGAAGCTTCCCCCTCGTTCCCCCTTCGAGGCATCCCCTCGAACTTCGAAGAACTCCCCTCCCTCCCCCAAGCTCGCCTCGAGCAGCTCGTCTCCTTGCCAAGTCACTTATGCAGGCTCGTGGCGCACTGTGGCTCAGCCATGGCAGTGTGTCCCGGATAAGCAAGCTGGTGACTTAGCCTCGAACTCGCTTTGTAGCTCGAGAGAAGATCAATGGTTGCATGCACACTCACCTCGTGACCCTCGTCTCGAAACTGCTTTGAGGACCCCTTCAAAGCTACCCTCGGATCTCGAGCCACCCCACCAAGCCTCGTTCCTCCTTCGAGAGGCTGTGATTTCGACTGAGAAGCCTTCCCCTACCGCTTACAAGTCATGTTTGAGAGTGTCAAGTGGGGTTTCACCCCTTCGAGAGTGTGTGGGTCTGAGCGCGCCCTCCCTGGCCCCTCGAGAGTCTAGTTTCTGTTTCTTCTGTGGTCGAGAAGGACATGTTCGAGCTCAGTGCAAGGTCTGTGCTTCGTACTTAGCTGCAGGCAGGTGTAGGGTACTTCGAGGTCGCGTTGTACTGCCCACAGGTGAGGAAATCCCTCGTGAGGCGCTCGGGCACACCCTTCAGGCTCGATTGGATTTCTGGGCACTTGCTCATGGCCCAGGAGGTCTAGCTACTCAGTTACTGCCTCCCCCTTCGAGTTCCGAGTCAGCCCTGCCCCTCGCCTGCTCTCGATTTGATCCCGAGACTACCCCAGAGCGCCCTTCGAGCTCGAGGACCCCTGTGTCCCCCTCGAGGGCAACCCAGTCACCTTCGAGCACCTCCCAAACCCTCGATAGGCCGCTTCGAGGCTTCGAGCCAGGTCCAAGTTGAATCCCGAGGCTTGTCATAGCCTCTCGAGGACTCGTTTCCCCCTCTCGAGCCCCTCCTGCCCCTCCGAGCCCAGTCCTGCCCCCGAGTCAAATCCCAAGGCTCATCAGAGCCTCTCGAAGGTGTGTTTCCCCCTCACACAGCTCTCCATCCCCCTCGAGGTGCCTTTCGAGGCCTGTCCAGGCTCGAGGCCAGTCTCGCCTTCGAAGCTACTCCCTCGAACCCCCTCATTTCCCCTCGATGCCACTCTGGCACCCTCTCCTGTGGGTGTTGGGACCTCTTTTGATTGGTATTTTGTTTATTTTATGGTCTCTTTCATTGTTGAGTTCGTGTTTTTTGAGTTTTGATTTAGAGTTTTTGTTTCAAGGAGGATAGCCCTCATCTCGCTATATGATACAGCTCGGTATGTGATGACTGGGGACAGTCACTATTTAAAGCCACCCTCGGATGTAGGGAGGGAGGTCTCCCTACTAGGTATTTTATTTTATTTCACTGTTTTTACTTTACAGATCTGCTCTGTTCTTATTTCCTTATCTTTTTACTTAGTGTTTGGACGCGTTGTTGGCTTATGTAAGCCAACAACTACTTACAGTACACTGTACTTACTTGAAAAAAATAACGGCCGCATTACTAGAGACAAGAAGCCGGAAATAAAGACGCAGAACCTCGGGAGAATATTTCTCCAAGATCAGACGCTCATTAGACGAATCTCAGCACTCTTTTGGACTTTTAGGGCGCGTTTTCATTGTTTTCACCACTCTTTGACACTCTACCAGGCATCTCTAGCCTCCTGGGTCGAACTAGGACCCCTCTTCCAACAGGAGCCTCTTTTAGTCTCCTCCCACTGTCCCTTTGACATCAATCTTTACAGCAGGCATCCTTCAATGCTATGCAATGGGAGTATGGCACCTTCTTAATAGCATCAGTTTCACCAGTTGCTGCTGACTCATCACACTTCATGTTGTGCCTGGATAAAAAATATTCCATTGCACAGAACAATCCCACCAGGTTCCAGAAGTGCAATGTCAATAGCCGATAGATGTCTGCAGCGGGTGGGGAGAATCGGTCCATATCTGTATCAGAGTACCTGAAGGAGGGGGTGGGTTAGCACAGCATAGGCTTGAACAAAAGCCTCATTGCATAAAATTTTAAAAACCACCAGATTAATCTCCATGGTGGTAAACGTCACAGAGCAGTGGGGTTTCTTGTATTGACAGGCAAACATGGCATGACATGGTTCCATTGACATAAATCACCTAGGGTTTTCACTCCAAAATGAACAGAAGTATATAATAATAAGGACCATGATGACTGATTATGCACTTACCACTAGCAGCATGAGGTGAGTTAGTTCAAGTACATGTGTCTGCAGTCAGCAATGTTGCAACTTCTCACAGGCCCATTGCCTAATATAGACTTTCACTCAAGCATGAGGTATACACCACAGTACAGTATATATGCCTGTTGCGATTGCTCTGAATGTCCCCATGGTACAGGATGGAGTTCTCTGCAGTGCAGAGAGAGGCTCTTGAGTGTGTTTCAGCTATTTTGGATGAGGCGGGTCTCTCACCCTGTGACCTGGAACCATCCACTCCTTCAACACCACTCATGGCTCCCCTCCCAATCATTATTGCATCGCAGTATATTCCCCCACCTGCTTGCTCTTTCACAGATGGACCTACATCTGTCACTTGCAAATCTTGACCATGTCTGCCATCTCATCAATACTTTAAGATCTGAAAGGTATCCTAATGGAACTGGTTTTAAAGGTAATATTTAATTGATCCCAGTGTGTCTCATTGTTCACAAGTCATTATCATAAGGTGTTCATGATCTGATGGAAAAGGAGGCAGAGAGCAGACAGCTTTATATCCTTGTGCAGAGAGCCACATGATGCCTGGCAGGTCAACATTCAAACTTATTATATGTATGACTCCTATGATGTCCTTGCAGCTGCTGCAGTCTGTCCAATTCTCAATAGACACATCATTCAAATGGCTTCATGGGTGGCAGGAGTTTGAATTTGAAGGCTGGGACCATCAACACATGTGATGTAAGTAATGGCATCTATTGTATGGGCAAGTTTACTGAGCTTTTTCAGCTGTTGTATCAGCACATGCTTTCACAACATCACAGTCAGCTGATGCCCATCTCATCCTGTTCAGGCAAATATTTGAGTTTGCACAGTATGACACTGGGCTGTCTGTTAAATTCTGTCACATCCATGGATGTGGAATTGAAGCAGTGATAGCAGATGGGCATAAAGGTCAAGGCCTGGGTAGGTGAATGTACATGAAAATGAGTTTTTATTGACATGTTCTATGCCCAGGGCTTGGGAAGTACTGTGTAGAGCTGTGTCAAGACATGGAAGGTTTCTGTTCCACTGAACATCAGTGCCAGCTACAAGAGCTTGATCCATATGACCACTTGAGGCATTTTTATCGCCTCTGCACAGTTCACTTCCTTCGAAATCTAGTCCCTCTTAGAAAGACAGTAAGCCCAGAGGTATACAGAGCAATGTTAAGCTTGTCGTCATTTGAAGAGCAACCCAATCTTGAAGCAACACTGGAAACCATCCAGACTGGAGGACGCAAAGCAAAAGGTATGGCACATATTTGCCAGGTGTACTAGTACTGATCACAAAGGGCACCAATAGCATGGCTATATGACAAAATCAAAGGGACCAAATTTGCGCTCCCTGCACTCTACTTCCCAAAGAGTCTTATCCCTCATGATGTCTGGAAGGCATGCCCAACAACAACAAATAGCAATGAGCAATCACACTGCAACATAAACCAGGATGGCACCAATCTGACAGTACTTGGTGGGATCATGCGTGCTTGGGACTACGACAGCCATATGGAGACAAGTATAAATGTGCATGATACTTATGGTATTCATACTCATGACACTGCTGCTACACATGTACAGTGAATCTCCTGGTCTGTGTCCAGGCAAGGTAAGCTCCATATATAACAATGTTAAAGCAATAAACTAACTCTGGTAGTCTTATCACAGCAGCAACAGAACCAGAGTGCAAGCAGAACAACCAGGCAGCCACCATCTACTGTAATTCAACATCACATGATCAGTAGGGGAACCTGGAATGAAACGTGTAGCCCTCACATTGATCACAGCACACCTACATATCCAGCACCAACCACCCCTTCACTATCAATCCATGAATACAGTAATCCACTCCACACGACAGACTACATTGTTTCATCCTACACTACCCTGGCATTGGCATTAACACAAGGAGCACAGGTGATAGACTACATTTTACCTTCAACACATACTGCTATGCCCATAAATCAGCACATAAACCCATCAAACGAGTTACCAATTAGTACTTACAGTTCACTGACAGGTGCTCTTGGGGGTGACTAGTGACATGCTGGATTGAAGAACATGTTAGTATGTCTATGTACTTGGGAATGTAGTCATACTACGCACTTCATCACTGAGTTAATACCAGTTCAAAGTAATATGAAACCACTGGTGATGACAACCAAGCAGAGATAATAGCAGAGTGGCAATGACGGTGAAGGGAAATGCTGGCAAAGGTCAATAACAAAAAGGATAATGACAGGAGGCCAATGGCAAACCTTCAAGGCCAGTGACAAGAGAGAATGTTGACAATAGAGCCTGAGCAACGGAGGAAAATGCCAACATCACACAACCACAGCGAACAAGGACACAATGGCAACACACAACAATGCAACAACACAATGATGGTGAGCAACAACACGACAACAGCAAACACCAACACAACACAGGCCCCTTGAAGGGGAAGGGAGGAGGGGAGGGGGATGATAAACATCTGACATCAAGCTGTAGCAGCCCTTTATAATGACAGGCATGAGCTAAATTTGGGGATACAATTCCCCTTATGGAAATGGTGTCAGAGGGTCCTATCTCTTATCAAACCTGTGACAGTGAGGCAAGGTGTTTGGCCTTTTGACCACATTACAGAAAAGAAGCCAAAACTTAGCCAAGTGATAACAGGGCACACAACACTCAGCCTCACAGCCCTTGCCCTGCTTAGGGCATGCCTGACACCACAAGTAGGTTTTCCACAATAACTGTACTTACCCATGATCCAACGGAAATGACAAAGACATACCAGGTTTAGACATACACAATAAAGCTTACCTAATTTAGGCATATCTTGTTCAGACTTACCTTTAAGTTCATGGACCCTGACTCTAACTCAGAGGATCGAAGTTAGAGGCAAGAGTGAAGAACTCGAAAAGGCTCCTCCAGCAGGGATTATATATATTGTATGTACTGTACAGTTATTAGTGATTATTTTCCACACTTTGACCATTTCCACAAATGGACAAGTACAAAATATTCATTAAATGACATGTGGTTACATTATGCTTGTCTTGGTAACCCAGATATATTACATATATATTGGTATATCATTTGGCTCAATGTGTGCTACATATGACCAATCAATCACCTTGAGTTACCCATGATATAGCCTTTATATAATTATATTTTGCAATATATTTTGATAACTAAGCGATATATTTTGGGAGCAACCACATCATCATACCATGCTTCAAGGTTTCCTGTGATATTTTGAAGATCGCTGAGAATGATGTATGCACAATTGGCACCTCACCAACTTACACACAACCTTGGTGTCTCCCCTACCAATCTTGAAACCATCCATCCTTGCCTGCTCCTCAGCACCCAACTGACCCTCTCCTCATATGTGTTATGATTCATGCCTTGCCATGGGACTTTCTTTCTCCTTTCTGACTGTTTGGCACTGTTGGCTTTGTTCTATGCCTTTCCCTTCTGTTCTTTTGACTCATGCTTTGGCTTGGCCAATAGCAGTATCTTCTCTCAACACATGTTCAACACATGTAGGACTCTGGCCAATGGCCTTTCCCCCTCTAGTTACATGAGGTCGCCTTGAGGCCTCTTCCCTTGTACTATATATAGTTGCCTCTAGTCTAGAGTAGACCCTCAGACTAGAGCTGCCCAATCTACTGGCTAGTTCCTCAGAACTTCGAACTTGAGCTCCCCAGCTCTCACTCAGAACTACGATAAATCCTTCAGACAGAAGGTTACAACCATCGTGTTGTAGAAAGACTACTTGGGCTTGACCTACATTACAGACTTCAGTCTTAGCATAACAAAAGCTCTAGTCTACATCTTGGCCATTGTGCCCGATCATCCATTGTTCAGCAAGACACCATTTTCCCTCAAAGGAACAGATTGTGGGCAAGCCCACTCGAACCATGTGAACCTGAACCTGAGTCATCAAGCTCAGACACCAAACATAGTGCCATTGAAGCACACACCCTGACTGACCTGAACCCCTCACCATCTGAGGATGACACCAGCTTCCTCCAGAATACCCTCCAGAACATACTATCCTCTTTAGGATCCCCCCATCCCCTTACCTCCCAACCTCACCTTAAACCCAGAAGCCCGTTTACCATGTCAGGATCTGGATCTGGTGGCCTTGGCCTAGGATCAACGAAGGGTGGAGCCACCATCGCTCCAGCTAGACCCACCAAACTAAAGATCGGCACACCATTCGAATACAATGGCAGCCATGAAACCACTATGTCTTGGCTGTACTCAGTCAAGGCATATCTTTTGATCAACCAAGACGTCTATGACAATGACAATAAATGTGTCGCTTATGCCCTCTCTCACATGAAGAAGGGGGTAGCCCAAGCATGGGCAATGACCTTCTACCAGGCAGCCCTGGAGAAGCAGAATCCCAGCTTTGGGACAATGAGAGATTTTGAAAAAGATTTCAAGGTGGTGTTCACCCCAGCTGATACTGCTGGTGCTGCCATTGCCAAGATCAGAACCCTAAAACAAAAAGGGTCAATTGAAGAATATATCTCTGAATTCAGAACCGCCACTGCTCACAGTGGCATCAAAGAAGATGCAGCCCTCATAGAGTTCTTTGCCACAGGACTCAAACCCGCGCTTGTCCACCAAATCTATGGAGTGGACAAAGTACCCACTAAGATCGAAGAATGGTATGAAAAGGCCATGCACTTCAAAAACCAATGGCAGAAAGCTTGTGCCATTACTGGAAGAATTGACAATAAAGGAAAAGGGAAAACATATCCTCGACCCCGCTTCCAGCAACAAGAAGAAAAAGACCCCAACGCCATGGACATTGATGCAGTCAAACTTTCGAAAGAAGAAAGAGATTGCCATCTCAAAAATGGCTTATGTTTCGGATGTGGAGAAAGGGACTGTCCTGAGACTGCCCCAGCCAAAACAAAACCCCTGCTAAAAAGGTAAAGCAGGTGAAGAAAGAAGAGTCTGACAACAAAGGTGAGGCCTCTGTGGCCCTGGTCAAACTGACCAAGTTTCTTGGAAAGGGTTTTTGAATGGGGAACCAGAGTTGATGCCTGGAACCCCTGAACAATGTATCTCGTATGTGGCCTCTCCTGTAAAAGTATCTTCTCTCCCTGAGAGAGTTATGAAAATCCCCATTTCCATTTTTATGAGAGCCACTGGAGAACAAGTTGTCAACACCACCACCCTAGTAGATTCTGGGGCAGAAATATTGTGCATCGATTGGATGTTTGTCTGAAGGAACAGACTTCCCACTGAACAACTCCCCAGACCCATTTCGGTCACCAATGCTGATGGATCCCCGAATGAAAAGGGATGCATCCTGTTCACTGCCACCCTGTTTGTCAAGATACAGGGAATAACCCATAAAGAGAAGTTCTATGTAATGAATTGTGGATCAGAAAATGCCATTCTTGGCATCCCGTGGTTACAGAAGAATAATCCCACCATAAACTGGTGGAATGGAATGTTAACTATCAACGAATCGACCAACATCACTACACTCCGAATCCCCACTCCCCCACCTGAAGAGTTCCCTGAGAGGTCCCTCCCAGAACCCCAGGAAAGAAAAGGAATCAACATTTACCTCAACCATGAAGAACCCAATGCTTTCATGGCCCAAGCATACAATTGTATGTTCATAAACCATTTTGCAAAGGCTGCAGCCTTGATTGCCCCAAACAACAAATGGGTAAGAAAACTGAACCTGGCAACAGAACTTGCCCAAAGGGAAGAAAAGAACAAACCAAAGGCCACTCTTCCCCCAGAGTTTGCCAAATTTGCCTCGGTGTTTGAAAAACCCTCCAATGGAACCCTTCCCCCCATACGACCCTATGACCACCTGATCAACCTAGTTGATGACTTCATACCAAAGGTGGCCAAAACTTATCCTTTAACCCTGTCTGAACAACTTGCCACTGGATAAGCCAGGGTTGCTTCTGATGCCCGATGCCTGACTGGAACAACAACCACAATGATGACTAATCTACAACTTCGCGCCTGCCAACCCGTCTCTGCTGGGACCCCTGGCACTCCCTGTCCCCACTCCCGCTGCTCCCGCTCCCGGCTTCCGTTCTCACACTCCCCGCTCCATGTGCCCCCTTCTACATATGCGACACTCCGGGGTCGCCTCCTCTCTCGCTCTCTACCCTTCCTCGTCGCCGTCCTCCTCTCCCAGCTCTAACTCGAAACTCTCCTCGGCTTCTTCTTCCTCGCCCGCTCCAAGTGCCTCCTCTATCTCCGCCAACGCTGTGCCGTCTCTTGGTATGAACAACCGTAGTCTTCTGGCGTGGACTAACCCGCCTATCGGAAATCCCTCTAGCGTAACGAGTTTGTACGAATTCCCTGTCCTTCCGACTACACGCCTTGGCGCTGACCACCTCGGTTGCAGCTTCCTCGCGCTTGACAAAGTCGTGTCAAGAGCGGTGTCGTGCACCTGGACCAGTTGTCCTTCTTTGAAAACTACTTCACCTGTAACTGAGCGTAGTACCCGTTTATCAAATGCAGCTTTTCTCCTCACCGCGTGTAGTACTGCTTGCTCTGCCCCGTCCAGGCGCTGCTGTTCCATGTAGGCCAGCTGCACGTCCACCGCCTTCGTGCTTGGCTCTTGTGCTGCCTCGCCGACCGGTGTTCGGCTTGTATTCACCACCAATCCCAACAGTAACTCCTTCGGTGAGAGCTGGAATGCCAGTAAGATTCGTTCGTTCATTTGTCTTACCGCTTCTTGGAAGTGGTCTGGTCAGGCTTTCGTTATGCTATCCGGGTTTTCCTCGTGCTCCTCGTCTTCTCCTAACCTCGGACTACACAACCTCTTCAACCTGCCCAGTAGTTTGCCGTTTGCGTTCTCCACCAACCCGTTGATCCAGGGTGCGTACGCTGCGACGACATGCTGGTTTGTTCCATGTGCCTCGCACCACACTTTGACCTCCCCGTTGTTGAAGTGCGACCCCCCGTCTGTCATGAACGTCTCTGGGGCCTTGAACGCGTGCGCTATCGTGTTCAGTCCGTCGATCGTTGTCTTCGCCGTTCCGTGCACTTTAAGCTTAAATCCCCAGACGTACTGTGAGTACGTGTCGAGCATTAGTAGTATCGAATGATACCCTCCTTTTCCTTTCGGCATGGACAAATAGTCCGCCACCACCAGCTCGAACGGATGGCGTCTTGTGATTGGGTATAGCAGCGAGTGCAGGTGCGTTGGGCCGAAGTTTTTGCACTGCGCGCACTTAAGGAGTGCTTGTCGTATGGATTGGTCGAGTCGTGGGCTGCAGATGCTGTCCATCAGTTTGAGCTTGACGAGGTCGCGTCCCCAGTGGCCATTCGATCTGTGTTCCTCCTCTGCTAACGCAACGGCCTCCTCTCTAGTGACGCACTCAACTCTTGGTCTGGCCCTTATTGACTTGGCCGTCTGTATTCGCCACAACTTCCCGTTCTCGACGTGGTAACCCTCTGCGCGGTGCTGCGCCCGTCGTCGATCTCTGTCATTTGTGGTCGTTTTGAGGTTGTAGATCGCTTCCACCACTTCTAGAAACAATGGTTCGTTAGCGAAACGTTCCTTTAACGCCATGAACTCCGGGCTTGCTGCTACAGTGAACAGGTCATTGATTATACCCTTTTGTGCCTCCCAGTCCTCGCTGACCGTCCACTCGCTGCCATCCCCGTCCGTTCTAGGTTTGTCTGCGTGCATTCGGCTCAGTGCGTCTGCTGCGGCATTCGTCCTGCCCGGTCTATGCCTTACTCCCACAATCTGGTGCGCCGATATTCCATCCCTCCACCTCGCGTGTACTAAGGAAAGTTTGTCGTTACACAGCGTGTCCTTGAGTGCCATGCAGTCCGTTTCCAGTTCCACCGGGAAGCCCCATATTGTGTCGCTGAAGTGATCCATCCCGAATTTCAGTGCCGCAAATTCGAGGATGTATGGCTTATACCGTTCCTCTACACTTGATGTGCGTTTGGATGCGAAGCCGATTGGGTGAACCGCCGTTACCTTCTCCCCGCTTGCTAGTGTTGTCTCGAAGCGTTGTGCTAGTACTGCTCCGAAGCCATCCTTGCACCCATCTGTTGTCAGTATAAAGGGCGTACCGTCGAACTTGGGTGCTCTTAGTACGGGTTCCGATGTTAACACCTGCTTCAGCCGCAGGAACGCCTTCGTCTGCCTTGCCGTCCAGTACCGCTCCAACGACCTGTCTCGTAGATACTGCTTATACTTCCTCTTATTCGTTTTCGCGTCTGGTGTTGGTAGGTCGAGGTTCCGTTGTAGATCTGTCAGAGGTGCCGCTATCCTGGCGTAATCCTTGACTAACGAGCGGAAATACCCTGTTAGTCCTAAGAACCTCATCAGTTCTAACAACGACTTGGGTATTGGCCACTTAGCGACTGCCTCCAGTTTTGCTACGTCTGGCCTGATCCCCTCTTGTCCTATCCTCGCACCCCCGAACACCACTTCCGACATGAACAGCTGCAACTTTTGCGGCGACAGCGACACATCCGTTTCTCGACACCTGGTGAGGAACACGCGCAGTCGTCCTAGCAATTCTTGGAATTCGTCTCCCGCTATCCCATTGTCGTCTACGAACGTCTCGAGGCCTATTTGTATTACCAGGTCCTTGAACGCGATCGCTGTCATGTCTGCAAAACAAGACGGTGAGCCTAGTAACCCCATCGGCATGCGCTGATAACACTGATAACCCCTGCCTTCCGTGTAGATGCACAAGTACGGTTGGTGTTCCTCGTCGACCTCAATCGCATAGAAGCCTGAGGCTAGGTCCATGACGCACACGTACCGATGCCCAGCCAGGCGTTGTTGCTTCGCCCTGATGTCGCCTTGGGGCATCGGCGCCACCTCCGTTACCTTGTTAATTTCGTGGAAGTTTTGGCACACGCGCCATTTTGGTTTCCTTTCCTGGCCCGTTTCCACCTCTCGACCTGTACCTCGCCTTATCTCGAAGTCCTCCAAGTTAGCGCCTTCCTTGCACTGCTCCTCGACGACCCTCCTAATCTCCTCCATTGTGAGCCCCGGTGCTCCGTGTGCTTTTTGTGCCAGTACCGTTGGGTGTACCGCTCGCACTTCATCCGACCTGATGTTGCGCAGGATCCCTGCTTCGTTAAATTCGTCCAACACTGGTAGGTACCACTCCTTCTGGGCCTGAGTGAGCGGCCTTTGGTTGACCTTCAGTTGGAACTTGGCGTCCTTAGGGATATTCAGTCGGAACTTTATGAACGACACCGGTTTCACCTCCTTCACCGATAGTGCGAAGGTATCTGCGAACTCTGCCACCGTTTCCCGTACTTGTCTCATCTCGTCCGGTGGTAGTGGTCCACACTTGATCGCCTTCAGTATTGCTTGCACCCTTGGCGGGTAGAAGGGCCCTTTTTCCGTGAGTCTTGTTAGGACTCTCCTTGCCTCCACCTCGCTTGACGAACCCACATCGCATCCCGCAGTCATGTCTTCTCCGTCCTCGGTCTCCTCTGCTTCTTTTGCTGCTACCTGCCTCACGTCTAACTCCGCCCTCTCTTCACCTTCTCCAACCCTTGCACTCGCGCCTTCGCTCTTCGTCGGCAACGTAGGGACTCTTGTGGGCAGAACGTGATATGGCGTTTCCCGGTCTGCATGGTTCGCGATTTCTATGTAGCCTCCCTTGTGCAGTAGTCGTATTGAGTCTCTTCCATAATCGTGAACTGCCTTTACTTGGTCCAGCAGCGGTTTTCCAATAAGCATTCTCCAAGACCCCCCACTCGGGAAGACTTCGAACGTTGTCTCCGTGCTTGTTGACCCCCAGAGTAAGACGCCTGACCATGTTCCTGACGACGTTACCAGCGACCCGTCTGCCATCCTCAAGACCTGTCTGGACGGTTTCAGCCCACTCAGCCGTCCCTTCACCCTGTCGTACGCCTCTTCGTCCAGCGCATTTATCATTGCTCCGTTGTCCACTATCGCTAGAACCCTGACGTTCTCTCCTTTAGGCCCTTCTAGACTTGGGACCGCTAGGAACGGGCGGCCGACTTGTGGCTTGACTGGCTGGCCCATCGCGTCCAACGCGTACACGTCAGTTACTGTATTCCCAGCGTCGTGTACTTTACTTGTGTGCAACGCGTCCTGATCCTCCTCCGTTTTGCCCTCCTGTACGTCCGCTACCTCCATCCCTCGTTCCCCTTGCACGAACCCTCCCTGGTCCGTCGGTCCTCGACCCTCCTGAGACGGAAACTTGTTCGGGGCTGACGACTGTCCGTCGCTGTTCGCAGCCCCTAGAAGTTTCCCTCCGTTGCCCACTCCCATTGGTCTCCCCGACTCTCCTCCAACTCTGTGCTTGTACCGTGCCATCCTCCTTCGGCGGTTACCGTGTACACCCTCGGTGCGTCTGCCTCGGCGCTGACTTCAGCCTGGTGGGAGCTCGGCCATACGTATTGTACCGGCACTGGGTTGGGCCTGAGTTGCGCTGCCCATCTGATCATTCCCGCCACCAATTGCCGCCATCGAGATTCGTGTGGGCGTAGTGTTTCTTTGGCTGTGCAAGTACCTCCTACGTGTGGTGGGTCCGTGACCATGCCGCACGTGAAACACTCTCCTGATCCTATCGCTGCCGTTCCCGGTTTCAGTGGGTACGGCCTTTCTAGAGCTGGTGCCGTCCCTTCCCCAAAGGATCGATGCCATGCCGCGACGTCCGTCTCGTATTGTCTCCTTCCTGACTCCGTATTTGCTCGGTGGGGCAGCGACGTGGCTTTCTCTAGGATTTGGGCTCGGGACAGTGGGACGCGCGGTGCGATTAGGTTCCTGCTGACCCCACTTGGTACTGCATTTATCCTGGGGTACTGGTTTCCGTATCCCTGCGCTACACCTTCTCCCACTGGACACGCTGTTGTCCTTATTTGATAACCTTGTGAGGCATTTCGTACCGTCAGTTGCCCGATTTGCTGGCGGAGTTCTGCTACCTCGTTCCGTAGCTCCTGTTCTCCCTTCCTCGCTTCTCTCGCCCTTAGCATCTTCTTCACTTTTGCTTTCCTCACCGCCTCCACGAACTCGTCCCAGCTTTCGTACTCCTCTTCCAACTCGTTTCGTAGTGCTGCCGGGGCTTCCTCCACTGCGTACTCGATCAACCTCCCTTCCGTGTCCCCCATGCTTAACGCCAATCTCATCACCTTCCTCGCCCACACGACGTGCCCATAATCTCCCCCAGCCTCTGTCTCTACCCAACTTCCGATCTCCTCTTCGTCCAATGTCAGTGCTCTGATACGCTCGCGTTGCTGTGCCCTTGTCCACTTTGGCCTTTTAGTTGGTGGCCACCTTTTTAGGAAGGCGGCTTTTAACGTTGCCATGTCCACCTTGTCCTCAGATGGTAGGTTCGTGAACCATTCGTCTGCGTAGCTTCCTGCCGCTAACTGTAAGCCGAATCTGTCGACCTTCATCCTTTCTGTCCATGACGATGGGAGGGACAGCTGGAACTCCGTGATCCAGTCCGCCGGCTCTTCCTTACTCGAATAGTCCCCCCTAAAGAGTGGTATGACTTTTGCCGTTTCGTTGATATTCAGGATCTGGTACGACATTGCGGGGTTTGTTGGGGCTGACCCGCCTGGTCTAGTCAGTGTTGTGGGCCAATTGCTTCTTCCTGGCCTTGCCGCTTCTCCTGGTTTTTGCTCTAGTTCCTCCTCTTCTCTTTCGAGCGAAGGTGGGAAACAAGCGGGTCGCAGATGGTATGGTTGCGTGGTGGCTGCTGCACTCGTGCTCCTTGCCTGGGGTTTAGGTCGGCTGTGCCCTGCGGCGGTACCTGTGGGTTTTCGCGGCGTAAATAGCTCGAACTCCTCGTCCGCTGTTGGTGATGATGTAGCGCTGCTTTCCGTGGTCCCGCTGCCTGTCTCGTCTTTACTGCTTCTCCTGTACACTCCTCTTATCTTCGCTACTTCCTGTAACGTGGGTGACTCCCGATGTACTTTTGTCGCTGGGGTTCGCTGTCCCCTCTCGTCACCAGATGGATAAGCCAGGGTTGCTTCTGATGCCCGATGCCTGACTGGAACAACAACCACAATGATGACTAATCTACAACTTCGCGCCTGCCAACCCGTCTCTGCTGGGACCCCTGGCACTCCCTGTCCCCACTCCCGCTGCTCCCGCTCCCGGCTTCCGTTCTCACACTCCCCGCTCCACCACCGAAAAGTTTGTAGAGGAAAACCTCTGAGAAGGGAAGATCAGACCATTGAACTCTCCTCAAGCAGCACCCTTTTTCTTTGTAGGGAAAAAGGATGGTAGTCTAAGACCATGCCAAGACTACCAGTATCTAAACAAACATATGGTCAGAGATGCTTACCCACTGCCATTGATCTCGGATCTGGTCGACAAACTGAAAGGAGCATCCATTTTCACCAAGATGGATGTCAGGTCAGGGTACAACAATGTTTGAATCAAGGAAGGAGACCAGTGGAAGGCAGCCTTTATCATGCATAAAGGACTCTTTGAACCAACTGTCATGTTCTTTGGGCTGTGCAATTCTCCAGCTACCTTCCAGAGGTTTATGAATGACTCCTTCCAAGACCTCATCATGGAGGGATGGTTGGTTGTCTATATGGATGATCTCCTGATCTTCTTGAATGATCTGGAAGAATACCAAAGGAGGACCCTGCAAGTCCTCTGAAGGATGAAAGAACTCTCACTACTGCTGAAGTTAGAAAAGTGCCAGTTCAATCTCTCCGAGGTGGAGTACCTTGGAATGATCATAAAACAGAATACCATCACCATGGACCCTGTCAAGGTCCAAGGAATTGCAGATTGGCCTACCCCCATGAAGGTCAAGGATGTTCACTCCTTCCTAGGCTTTGCAAATTTCTACCGAAGATTTGTCCCATACTACTCTGACATCGCCTGACCCCTTATTGACCTCACAAAGAAAAATGTGGCTCGGAACTGGTTGAAAAGTGCCGAGACCACTTTCCAAACCTTGAAGAAGGTGTTCGTAAAAGAACCAGTCTTACTCATGCCTGATCCCTTGAAACCGTTCGCAATCTCTACTGATGCCTCCAAATATGCCACTGGTGGAGTACTCATGCAAGAAGACTCGAATGGACAATGCTGCCCATGCACTTTCATCTCACAGTCATTCAATCCCACTGAGTGGAACTATGATATATATGACAGAGAGCTGTTAGGGGTCATCTGTGCCCTTAAAACTTGGAGACACTATCTCCAAGGAACCCCCACTCCTGTACAGGTCCTCACTGATCACAAGAACCTGACCTACTTCTGACAACCCTGTAACTTGAACCACTGCCAGGCATGCTGGCTCCTTGACCTTGCTGATTTTGACCTTTCCTTCACACATGTACCAGGAAAGGAACTTTGTGCACCTGATGCACTCTCCCACTGCCCTGATCATGTCCCTAACGAGGAAACTGACAATGAAGGGGTTACACTCCTACCCCAAACTTTGTTTGTGAACATCATTGACACCACCCTCTCTTCGAAGCTTGCAGAGTCATCTGCCAAAGACCCCATAGTCCTCACTGCCCTGCAGGCTATTGAAGGGGTGGACATGCCCCTGCCATTCAAGTCAAACCTCTCCAACTGGTGCTTCAATGAAGGGGTTCTCTTCTACAAAGACCAGGCCTATGTCCCTGAAAACCCTGCCCTTTGTCAGCAAATCATTGCTTGTCATCATGACCACCCCTCCACTGGACACCCTGGGGTCCTCAAAACATGACAGCTACTCTCCACCGAATACTGGTGGCCTGGAATGGCTATGTTTGTTCGCAAATATGTTGAAGGATGTGCCATGTGTCAGCAAAACAAGGTTAATACTCACCCCACCACCCCACCCCTTACCCCAATTTCCTCCACTGTGATGAGACTGTTCCAACAGATCTCCTGTGACCTTGTCATGGATCTCCCAGTAAACTCTGGGTGTGATTCCCTTTTGGTCATGGTAGACCATGGGCTTACAAAGGGGGTAATCCTTATCCCAACCACAAAAAATGCCTCTGCCCTCGAAATTGCAACCCTCTTTTTCAAAAGAGTCTTTTCCAGATTTGGCTTGTATGACAAGGTTATATCTGATCAAGGCCCACAGTTCACCTCTGTGTTTGCAAAAGAACTGGCCAAACTCCTTGGATACTCCTTGGGGCTCTCCACTGCCTATCACCCTCAGACTGATGGAGAAACCGAACGTGTTAACCAGGAGGTTGAAACTTATCTCCAAATCTTCTGCCAGAATGAACCATCCTCGTGGGTCCAACACCTACCAATGGCTGAGTTTGCTCACAACCACCGACCCCACTCTGTCACCAGTCAATCCCTGTTCTACCTCATGTATGGCTATGAGCCAAAACCCCTACCATCCCTTATCGTCGAATCAAGAGTCCCTGCTGCAGAGACCAGAATAGCTGAACTCCACAAGGCATGAGAAGAAGCCCTCGCAGCCCATGACCTTGCGCAAAAGGCAATGAAGGACCACTTCTCTAAACCCTTCACCCCATTCCTGAGAGGAGATAAGGTGTGGCTAGAAGCCCAGAACCTAAAGTGTTCCTATGAAAATAGGAAGTTCACACCAAAACGAGAAGGACCCTTTGTTATCTCAGAAGTCCTTTCCCCCATCACTTATTGCCTCAACATCCCTGCACAATGGAAGATCCACAATGTGTTCCATGCATGCCTCTTATCACCCTATCACAAAAACACTGTACATGGACCAAACTTCCCATCTCCACCCCCTGACATTGTGAACGAGGAAGAAGAGTATGAAGTGGAAGCAATCGTCAGCCATAAACAACTAGGCCAAGGACATGCATTCCTCATCAAATGGAAGGGTTACCCTTCTTCTGAAAACTTGTGGCAAAGCCCCAGACACCTTGAACATGCAGCAGATACCCTGTCTGCCTATAAAAAACGGTTCCCCAAAGACTTTCCACCTCAGAAACCCTTGCCTACTCGAACTGTTAGAAGCATCTCTCTCATCACAGTCATGCCTCCTCATTGCTCCTCTGCTCCCATTGCCCATTGTGTTTCCCCTGCTACTTGCTGCCCTGCCCCCTTCACCTGCTGCTTGCATGTCCCTGCTGAAGAGGGAATGCTCAACACCTATCGGGTGTTCCTCGCTGACCCCTCCTCTTACAACCCTGTTATGTGGGAGGTTGATACTGACTCCCCCCTCGATTTGGTCTATCGCATAGCCCTTCAGGGGTTCAGAATTGAAAATGTGGCCCGCTATGTCAAAAGACAGGGCCCCCACCTCAGCTTCACTCGCACCATCCTCGAGGAGATCTCAAGAGAACAGATTCTGTTGATCCTTCACCTCTTCGATGTGCTCAGAGGGGCTGACCTCATCCACAATGTTCGCCAACATGCTGCCCCCATCACTGCTCGCCCCCCGTCTCAGTACAGAAACTCATCATCCTCATCGTCGTCCCACTCCCCACAATCGTCACCTTCCCTGCGAAGGGTTCACCCCCATGCCTGCTGCTTGTCCCTGTCCTCCCCATCATCATCTACATCCCCAAACATGGTTGACCCACAAGAGGCATTTGGCCTCTCAGGAGAACAGGTGGCTGACCTCCTCAGCCAAACTGAGGAGGCCCATCATCCCTCTGGCTCCCAAAATCCTCCTCGCACTGCTGTAGACACCAAACTCAGGGTACTCACCCGCTCTCACCCCCTGTATGGTGAAACTTGCTTCGTCTGTCACCGACTCAGTCACATCCAGGTGAATTGCCCTGCCTATGAATGTCCCATCTGTGGGATGAACCCCCCTGGTCATACCCAGGCAAACTGTCCTGCCCGCTGTTGTTCCCTTGAGGAATGTTTCTCTATCCCTGTTGTCAAAGAAGAGCAAACTCTCGTCGCTGAAGATAGTGACTACAACCCTCAGGACAATGACTTTGATTTCGACGATGATGCCATTGCCAACATGACTGGCAAACCCTATGGCGACTCCCATCTCTGAGAAGTGGGAAACCAGTGGCTTCCCCCATACAAAGGGGGTAATGTTATGATTCACACCTTGCTGTGGGACTTTCTTTCTCCTTTCTGACTGTTTGGCACTGTTGGCTTTGTTCTATGCCTTTCCCTTCTGTTCCTTTGACTCATGCTTTGGCTTGGCCAATAGCAGTATCTTCTCTCAACACATGTTCAACACATGTAGGACTCTGGCCAATGGCCTTTCCCCCTCTAGTTACATGAGGTCACCTTGAGGCCTCTTCCCTTGTACTATATATAGTTGCCTCTAGTCTAGAGTAGACCCTCAGACTAGAGCTGCCCAATCTACTGGCTAGTTCCTTGGAACTTTGAACTTGAGCTCCCCAGCTCTCACTCAGAACTATGATAAATCCTTCAGACAGAAGGTTACAACCATTGTGTTGTAGAAAGACTACTTGGGCTTGACCTATGTTACAGACTTCAGTCTTAGCGTAACAATATGCATGGCAGTCAATAAAGATGAGGAATACAGGGAACTCACAGACCATGCACACAAATTCACAGATAATGTGGGCCAAGCACGGGCAGCTCAGTAGTGTCAGTGGCAATGTTCTTCGTTGTCAACACTACGCTACCATCTGGGCCCAGGCAGAGAAGTGGAGCTCCCAGCATCAATTCTAGCCGATACCCAGCAGTAATCAAACCCGGTGAGCGTCCCACTTCGAAGCCAGGACACACCACCTGTTACTCTACTTCACGTCGAGGCGCAAACTACTTAAGAACAAGAACATCAAGAATGTGGCAGGCAAACGAGCTAGCGAACGAACGGCAGAGGACAAATGGAACGCGAGCCTAGCAACCGAGCTTCCGTAAAATTGCGCTCCCCACTACCACATAGTGTTTTCGCTCTCAGGCAGCAGTCAGCACCACAACGCCAGACTGACACCACTCACTCTGGACCCAGGAACGGAAACGCTCATCAAGATAGCATTGCATAACGAACACTACAAACAACCTTCCCTCCATCCCGTTCACTGAACTTGCAGGGCCCCTTCACGAGAAACAAGCCAGAGTATACGCACCGGGCATGCTCCGCTCAACCAACATCTGCTCTGCATCGGGAGAAGCGATACGCCTCTGTGCCTCCACTGCAGCGAAGCCACCACAGAAAGCGCGTTCCGCTACTTCTTCCAATGCCCAAGATACGAAAGAGAACGCCACATCTTGTACAGGGCACAGGCAGGGAAGGAGCGCATGTCGCCTATCTCGATGATGCTCACGCGAGAACACAGAGATACATCATCGCCACGAAAGTTACCTTCGGTGAAGTACCCGTATCACCTCTAGTGCAATAGTGGACACACCACGTAGCTTCATAACCGGGCGAACACTGAAAGCGACCTACAACCCACAAGTCACCTCACACTATCTTCAAATCCAAATACACGCTGAAAGCACGTACCCCAGTCAACCAACGGCCGTACCTCAACTGGCAAGCCCATGAAACTGTCACCACGCCACCGAAACCATTTGACCAGGCTCACGCAGCCAACCAAAAATAGGGAGATGTAAACTCGCGAAAGCCCAAAGCGGTAAGGCGAACAGGTCGCTTTAATAGCACCGTCATGCCTTACAGCCAGTTAACCATAAATCGACCGCAGATGTCTAAGTTTTCTCCACCGGGGAGCCCTGCAAAGTAGGGCATTTATAACATAGGACCACATGTCCTCACGCAATATAGAAATAATACAACAAAAATATTTGATTTGAATATCCGGGTTCCATGCGAGTTCGAGTAGTAACGCCGCAGTCATGGAGTGATGGTCTCTTTATAACAATATAGACTGGCAATGCTGTGGATGTACGCAGTTTCTAAAGTTTCATAGGGCACCGAAATCAATATGCCGTGCAAAAGCAGACCTTCAACCTTTGTATTGTCTGACCCTCATCGGTACCTGGATGCCATCTTCTCCTGCAATCCTGGGCCTCAACGTAATTCCTCTGGTTATCTCGACTTTCGTGTTCGGCCCGTCCCTCATCTCCAGCACAAAGTTCTTGATTACAACCCAAAGTACCGTCTGTAAAATCCATTTTCCTCTGAGTACACTTATACCTCGCAAGATAAACACATACCTTAATCTCAGCAACAGCAAACAATTTGCCAAGACATGTCCTCGGACCATCGCCAAAAGTGAGCAAGTGCCGATGTCCTTTCACCTCCTGAGCTTTCTTCGTTATGCCGTCGGCTTCTAACCACCGTTCAGGTTTAAACACTCTAGCGTCCGGACCCCAGATCGCCTCGGCCTGGTTTAAGCAGGAAACAGGTATAGTAATCACCGTCCCGCGTTCGATAGCTATGCTGTCAACCACTTCACCAGACTTAGTCCGCACAGGTTCTAACAGAGGAATAACGTCGTCTTCATCTGCCTATACAAGGGAGAAATAATGTCAAGTGCAACTAGGTAATTTCCATCACTTACTTGACGTGCCAACTCCGGAACAGATGGGTGAAGGCGGAGAGTTTCCTGCACTATGGCATCGAGGTATGGGAGATTGTTGGTGAGTTGATCATAGGAGGGTTCTCCTCCGAAAGACAAAAGTTCTTGGCGAAGTTTAGTTTGAAT